>SJYC01006783.1:0-16389 GCA_006408675.1 Madoqua kirkii
TTGGCCACCTGATGTGAAGAACTGACTCATTTGAAAAGACCCTGATGCTGGGAATGATTAAAGGTAGGAGGAGAATGGAACAACAGAGGATGAGACTGTTGGATGGCATCACTGACTCAACGGACATGAGTTGGAGTAAGCTCCGGGAGTTGGTAATGGACTTGGAGGCCTGGCCTGCTGCAGTCTATGGGGTCACAAAGAGTTGGACGAGACTGAGCAACTGAACTGAACTGAACTATTCCATCTGAAAGAAAGAAGCTAACACAAAGATGGAATAAATGGAGAAAGAAGAGAGAAAATTAATTTAGATGACATTGTTTAGATTCTTAGACCCAGGTGATTTTTTTTTATGGTAAAAACTTAGCTCATAATGACAGCAATAAAAGAAATTAAATGGAAACATTACTAAAAATTTACAAATTCAGATAGAAATGACAATCTATATTACCTAGTAATAACTGTTTTCTGAGAGTTTATTAAATGAAGCATAGGAAACTATGGTGAGCAGAAATACATCATAAGAATAAGGGTATATTGTGAATTTATAGAATTTTTCAAACTTTATAATTGCATTTAACGTGAAATGGCTAATTATCTTTACCAAAAATGGCATATTTCAAGTATAACTATGCTTAAAATAGATATATGGAGATTCCTTGGTAGTCCAATGGTTAGGACTTGGTATTTACACTGCCATGGACCCAGGTTCAGTCCCTGGTCAGGAACTAAATCCCACGAGCCATATGGCACAGTATATCAGTTCAGTTCAGTTGCTCAGTCATGTCCGACTCTTTGCGACCCATGAATCGTAGCATGCCAGGCCTCCCTGTCCATCACCAACTCCTAGAGTTCACTCAGACTCACATCCATTGAGTCCATGATGCCATCCAGCCATCTCATCCTCGGTCGTCCCCTTCTCCTCCTGCCCCCAATCCCTCTCAGCATCAGAGTCTTTTCCAATGAGTCAACTCTTTGCATGAGGTGGCCAAAGTACTGGAGTTTCAGCTTGAGCATCATTCCTTCACAGGAACTAAATCCCACGAGCCATATGGCACAGTATATCAGTTCAGTTCAGTTGCTCAGTCATGTCCGACTCTTTGCGACCCATGAATCGTAGCATGCCAGGCCTCCCTGTCCATCACCAACTCCTAGAGTTCACTCAGACTCACATCCATTGAGTCCATGATGCCATCCAGCCATCTCATCCTCGGTCGTCCCCTTCTCCTCCTGCCCCCAATCCCTCTCAGCATCAGAGTCTTTTCCAATGAGTCAACTCTTTGCATGAGGTGGCCAAAGTACTGGAGTTTCAGCTTGAGCATCATTCCTTCCAAAGAAATCCCAGGGCTGATGTCCTTCAGAATGGACTGGTTGGATCTCCTTGCAGTCCAAGGGACTCTCAAGAGTCTCCTCCAACACTACAGTTCAAAAGCATCAATTCTTTGGCGCTCAGCCTTCTTCACAGTCCAGCTCTCACATCCATACATGACTACTGGAAAAACCATAGCCTTGACTAGACAGACGTTAGTCAACAAAGTAATGTCTCTGCTTTTGAATATACTATCTAGGTTGCTCATAACTTTTCTTCCAAGGAGTCAGCATCTTTTAATTTCATGGCTGCAATCACCATCTGCAGTGATCTTGGTAGAAATGCACAATTCAACAATAATTGAAGACTTTAATACTTCACTTTAAATAATGAATAAAATAACTAGATAGAAGATCAAGGAAATAGATGACTTAACACTATAAACCAAATAGACCTAATAGATATCTATAGAACATTCTACATAGCAAAAGAATATACATTCTTCTCAAGTACACGTGGAACAGTTTTCAAAATAGACCATACGTTAGGCTGTAAAACAAGCCAAAGTAAATTCAGAAGGACTGAAATAATACGAAGTATGACCTCCAACCATAATGGATCACAAATAGAAATGCAAAACAGAAGGAAATTTGAGGAGTTCACAAGTATGTGTAAATTAACATACTACTAAATGATCAACAAGTTAAAAGCTAAACAAGGAGTAGAATTAAAAAATACTTTGAGATGAATGAAAGTGAATACAGGACATACCAAAATGTATGAAATGCAGCGAAAGCAGTGCTTCAAGAGAAATTTATATCAACAAGTGCCCATTGATAAGGAAGAAAAGTCTCAAATCAATAACCTAACCTTCCACTTTAAGAAACTGTAAAAAGAAGATAAAACTAAAGGGAAAAAGAAGCAGAGGGAAAATGAATGCTTAGATAGAAAAAAATGAAATAGAAAACAGAAAATCAGTAAATAATCAATGAAAGTTGGTTCTTTGAAAATGTCACCAAAACTGACACACCTTTCGCTTCAGCACCAATAAGAAAGAAAAGACTCAAATTACTAAAATAAATAGTATTTTGAAATAATAAGTTTCTGATCTTATAGAAATAAGAATTATAAGAGAATATAATGAATTATCATATGCCAACAAATTAGATAACCCAGTTGAAATGGACAAATGCCTGGAAGGATACTAACTACCAGAACTGACTCAAATGGAGAAAATCTGAATCAGCCTAGAACAAGTAAAGACGTTGGATTAGTAACCAAAAAAAAAAAAAAAATATCCCATAAAAAAAAGCATATGCCCAAATAGCCTCACTGGGTATTCTACCAAACGTAAGATTATCATCAATCTCTCACAGTCTCTTACAGAAAATAGTAAAGGAGGAAACATTTCCAAATTTATTCTGAGGTCAGTATTACTCTACTCCACAAACCAGACAAGGACTTATTGAGAAAATAAAAAGTCCTCAACAAAATACCAGCAAAGCAAATCCAGCAACATATAAAAAAGATTATAAACCATAATCAAATAGAATGTAACTCAGGTAATTTAGTTTAGTGTAATATACTGTATTAATCGAATAAAGGTCAAAATCACATGATTATCTCAAATGATACAAAAAAAGTATTTGGCAAAATGCAACACTCTTTCAGGATAAAAACATTCAAGCTAGAAATACCAGAGAACTTACCCAACCAGATGAAAGGCATCTATGAAAAACCCACACCTAACATCATCATTCAGAGAAGGCAATGGCACCCTACTCCAGTACTCTTGCCTAGAAAATCCCACGGACAGAGGAGCCTGGTAGGCTGCAGTCCATGGGGTCGCTAAGAGTCGGACACGACTGAGTGACTTCACTTTCACTTTTCACTTTCATGCATTGGAGAAGGAAATGGCACCCCACTCCAGTACTCTTGCCTGGAGAATCCCAGGGACGGTGGAGCCTGGTGGGCTGCTCTCTATGGGGTCACACAGAGTTGGACATGACTGAAGCAACTTAGCAGCAGCAGCAGCAGCATCATTAATGGTGGAATTGTTCTGTATACCTTAATTCCTTCATAGACTACATTGAAAATGCTATAAGCCCTAGAATTTTCTAGGTCAAGGCTTTGGGTTTTCCTCTGATCTTGATGAGAAGTCATTAGAGGAACTTCAAGCAAGAGTGAGTCATGATTCAATTTTTATTTTTAAAAAACACTTTGGCTGCCATATAGTCATCCATTGGGATTCCATTTGTACTGGGAATGCGGAACAGGAGGGAACCCTGGTAGACTTAGCAGACTATGGAAGTAGTCCAGAGGAGAAGGTAGTAGTAGAAACAGAGAGAAATAGAAGTTTTCAGAATACTTTTGCAGGTTAAGTTAGCAGGCCTTACTACAGGTTTAGATGTGAGGATGAATGAGGAAAGGAGAGGAATCAATGTTGAATCCAAGATGATGTTATGTACTGAGGAAAAGACCCATTAGGGTTGGACTCGGGAATGACAAAGGAAAGTTCTATCTTGGGCACATTAAATTAGAGATACCTAAACCTATTTAACAGAGAAGGCACTGGCGACCCACTCTGGTATTCTCACCTGGAAAATCCCGTGGACGGAGGAGCCTCATAGGCTGCAGTCTATGGGGTTGCTAAGGGTTGGACATGACTGAGCGACTTCACTTTCACTTTTCACTTTTCATGCATTGGAGAAGGAATGGCAACCCACTCTGTGTTCTTGCCTGGAGAATCCCAGGGATGGGGGAGCCTGGTGGGCTGCCGTCTATGGGGTCGCACAGAGTCAGACACAACTGAAGCAACTTAGCAGCAGCAGCAGCAGGAGAGTATGGTGTCATGGATTCCAAGAAAAGTAACTGTTTCAAGATGGAAAGTTAATAAGTTCTAGGGATCTGCTCTACCAAAGTGTGCTTATAGATAATACTATAAATATCAATAACCTCAGATATGCAGATGACACCACCCTTATGGCAGAAAGTGAAGAGAAGCTAAAAAGCTTCTTGATGAAAGTAAAAGTGAACAGTGAAAAAGGTGGCTTAAAGCTCAACATTCAGAAAACGAAGATCATGGCATCTGGTCCCATCACTTCATGGGAAATAGATGGGGAAACAATAGAAATGGTGTCAGACTTTATTTTGGGGGGGCTTGAAAATCACTACAAATGGTGACTGCAGCCATGAAATTAAAAGACGCTTACTCCTTGGAAGAAAAGTTATGACCAATCTAGATAGCATATTGAAAAGCAGAGACATTACTTTGCCAACAAAGGTCCATCTAGTCAAGGCTATGGTTTTTCCTGTGGTCATGTATGAATGTGAGAGTTGGACTATGAAGAAGGCTGAGCGCCAAAGAATTGATGCTTTTGAACTGTGGTGTTGGAGAAGACTCTTGAGAGTCCCTTGGACTGCAAGGACATCCAACCAGTCTATTCTGAAGGAGATCAGCCCTGGGATTTCTTTGGAGGGAATGATGCTGAAGCTGAAACCCCAGTACTTCGGCCACCTCATGCGAAGAGTTAACTCATTAGAAAAGACTCTGATGCTGGGAGGTATTGGAGGCAGGAAGAGAAGAGGATGACAGAAGATGAGATGCCTGGATGGCATCACTGACTCAATGGACATGAGTCTGAGTGAACCCCGGGAGTTGGTGATGGACAGGGATGCCTGGTGTGCTGCAATTCATGGAGTTGCAAAGAGTCGGACACGACTGAGCGACTGAACTGTACTGAACTGATATTGTACACTTGAAAATCTGAGAGTATATTTCATGCTGTGTTCTTATCGCAGTAAAAAAAAGTTAAATTTTTTAAAAGAAGTAAAGGATGGTCAACTTTCTTAAATACTGCTGAGAAGGGAAGCAAGGGAGAAATGGCAGAGTCCGTGGAGTTGTAGGGACAGGTGTCCAGTTGAGGTAGGTTAGGAGGTAATGTGAATTGAAAAAGTAAGAGCACAACTCTGGATAACTCTTTGAAGAGAATTTTTATGAGGAGCAGCAGAAAAAAGGAACAATTCACAGGACATACAGATCTGAGATATTAGGGATAATTGTAGAAATTAAGTCACTAGAAAATATCTGGAACACAGGGGATGACCTGATCAGGTTGTCCTTTGACCTGAGCCAAGCTACACCATCTGTAATAATAAGAAGGAAGCAGAAGAGGATAATGTTGCAAGTAGACTGGTAGTTTTCAGAGGCATTCCTGTCTAGTTGCTTCTGTTTTCCTGATAAATTTATCATAAGCATATGTTAAGTAGTGGGGCTTCTCTGGTGACTCAGCTGATAAAGAATCTGCCTGCAGTGAAGAAGACCCAGGTTCAGTTCCTGGGTTGGGAAGATCCCCTGGAGAAGGAATGGACTTCCCACTCCAGTATTCTTGGGCTTCCCTGGTGGCTGAGATGGTAAAGAATTCACTCGCCTGCTACCCACTCCCGTATTCTTGCCAGGAGAATTTCATGAACAGAGGAGCCTGGCAGGGAATAGGGGATGCAAAGAGACACGACAGAGCAACTTTCACACTTTCACTATATGTTAAGTAGTGAGGGTAGGGGAGAAGCTGAATGAGTTTCAGAGCTGAGTGAAATGATTGTTTGAGAATTGCTACGAACTGAGTTGTACCTCCCTAAAGTTTATATTTTGAAGCCCTAACTCCCACTCCCAATGCATCTTTTTCTAGAGATAGGGTCTTTAGGAGGCAGCGTGTATGTGTGTGTGTGTGTATATATATATATGTATATATATGTATATATATATATATACACACACATACATATATATATACACACATATATATACACACACACATATATATATATACACGCATATATATTTGTGTATGTTTGCTCAGATGTGTCTGACCATTTGCAACTCCGTGGACTGCAGCCTACTAGACTCATCTGTCCATGGGATTCTCCAGGCAAGAATAATGGAGTGGGCTGCTATACCCTCCTCCAGGGAATCTTCCCAACCCAGGGTCAAAGCCACATCTCTTTTGTCTCCTGCGTTGGCAAGTGGGTTCTTTTACCACTAGTGCCGCCTGAGTTGAGATTAAATGAACCCATAAAGGGGGAGCTCTAACCTGATAGGAGTGTGGCATTATACAAAGAGGGAAGGAGGGAAGAAGAGAGGAAAGGAGCAGGGATCTTGAGAAAAAGAAAGAATGAATATATCTCTGCACTGTGAAAACAGCCATCCGCAAGCCAGGAAGAGGGCCCTCATGAGAAACTGGAATTGGCCAACACTATTGGACTTCTCTGCTTTTAGAATTGTAAGAGTGATTTCTGTTGCTTAAGCCACACAGCCTCGTATCCTGTCATGACGGGCTGAGCAGACTAAGGTAGGGAAAGTAAGATGGTGAAGATGTTATTCAGTCTTAGTAGTATTCTGGACATATGTGCCCATCTGAGATTTGGTGCTATGGAACTTGAGGGAGTAAGACACACAGTTATGTGTTTTGTTTTTCAGTCATTTCAACTGTTCAGATGCCAGTGCAGGGTAAGCAGACAGATGGGTTTAAACCTAGGTGATGACTTTGGAATTAACTCCAGTCTAAAGAATTAGGGGTATTCATAAGGGTGTTTAAATGAGAAGAGATAAAAATATGGAAGGTAGCAGCGTTAAAAATAAGTTTCTCTGTTTCAAAGATGAGCTTTGTTAAGAAAGGTTAGGGTAGATGTTCTTTACCCATATTTACAGTAAAGTATATATCTATTATCTATCATTATCAAATAATGCCACTGCAACTGGTAGTGTATTACTTTAGAATAATTGTTGAAGTAATCCATATTTTTGCACTTGAAACATTCAAATAGACTGGAGAGCTAAGTAATCAAGAATCAGGTGAGTACATATTTGCTGAAGAAATTCAGAATAGAACTTATAGTAACTGTCTGACCTTACTAATTAAAACTTCCATTTAATTTTTCACTTCTAAGGCTGTTTTCTCTTCAGAGCTTACTATGTTTTATCTCAGTCTGGTCTCAACTTGCATCAGGAATAAGATTTACAGGTGAAATTTTGCCTTGGAAATTAAACTATGTCCTGTTTTCCATCCTGTTCAAGCTTTGAGCTAAAATGCTGAAAATGAAAACCATTTCTAGACTCCATGAATGCCATAATCCTAAATTCTTCCTGAATTGTGAAGTGGAAAGTTAAATCATTTTTGTTGGAAAACTCCCTGTTCAGTGGGTCCAGATCAGCACTCAGATGATGTCAGCAAATGTTACATTTTTTTCCAATTATGAAATGAATTATGGGGCGCTAGCTAACCACAGTCAGTCATTAAATAAAGCTATTTTGGCTGATACATTGTTGTCCTGCCAGAAAACACAGGTGTTTTGTTTTTAAAGAATTTTTTAAACATTTCTTTAAGAAAAGATTGCATTAACAATCCTTCAACACAAGCAATATAGGAGCATAAATGAGAAGGTGCTATTTATAGAGAATTTGTGTGGTGGGGGTAGAGATTGTATTTTCATATATGAAATAAAGACTTGCTTTATGTCCAAGGAATTGAAACATTTGGCCTGTGATGTATGAAGACAGTGATATATGACCGTGCATATTTAAATGCATCTGTGCACAAAGTCTTTAAGAGTTGAATGAAAGACACCTTATAAACATGAATTGCTATTATTGAGAACAAACTTTCTTGGACTGGGGTTTTCAAAGAATATTAGTTCATTCGTTCTACGACTCCCAAGGGTTCCAAGTTCATAATCTCAAAATGATGGCATGTACATCTGTCAATATCAAATATGTACCAGTAGAACTAGAGTTGTATTTTCCTTTGGAGGTATTCCTTGCAAGAGGAATGAGCATAAATTTTTTAAATTGGCCCAGTAGTCATAACGACTGTCTTTAATCATTTTGTACTTTTAATGATATCTTTTCACTTATCTCTTTTTTCTCCCCTGCAATCTACTATCTTCAATTTACATATCTCTAAATCATTCCTAAATGAAGCAGCTGCTTTCAGTTGATTCATCTAAGGAATTTCATTATCTCATCCAAACTATGCATTCTGAGTCATGCATTAATGGCATGCTTATGGAATGAAGCAGTTTTCTGTTTCAAATGATTTTTTTTCTCTGTGTGTGCAAGAGAGTATAAATATCACATATCTATAATCCTCAGAACTCAAAAGCTAATGCAGCAGTCAACTTCTCACTGGGTTAAAATTATGTTTAAAAAGAACAATGAGTTTTAGCAAATGCTTTTTCTGCATCTGTTGAGATTGATCATGTGGTTTTTGTCCCTTCTTTTGTTGCTGTGGTGTAGCTCCTTGATTTGTGTGTTGAACCATCCTTGTGACCCTGGGATGAATCCAACTTGATCATGGTGTACGGTCATCTTTTTATGTATTATTGGATTCTGTTTGCTAATACTCTGTTGAGAATTTCTGCATCTGTATTCACCAAAGATATTGACCTATAATTTCCTTTTTTGGTTGTGTCTTTGTCTGGTTTTGGTATCATGGTGATAGTGACTTCACAGAGGGACCTTAGGAGTGTTCCTTCCTCTTCAGTCTTTTAGAAGAGTTTGAGAAGGATTAGTATAAGTTCTTTGTATGTTTGGTTGAATTTCATAGTGAAGCCATCCAGTCCTAGACTTTTGTTTGCACGGGTTATTTTATTACAGATTCTGCTTCACTGTTACTGATCAGTCTGTTCATAGGTCTATATCCTCTTGACTCATTTTGATGGAATGTTTGTTTCTAGAAACTTGTTTATATCTTCCAGGACATCCAGTTTCATGGCATACAATTATTTATAGTATTCTCTTAAGTTTTTTTTTTAATATTTCTGAAGTATTGTCTGTTATTTCTTTTGTTTCATTTCTTATTTAGGTTATTTGGGTCCTGCTTCTTTTCTTGGTGAGCCTGGCCAGAGGTTTGTTGATTTTTGTTTACTCTTTCAAAACTACAGGTGTTAGTTTGATTGTGTATTTTTTTCAGTCTCTATTTTATTTACTTCCTCACTAATGGAAAAAGCAAGACAGTTCCAGAAAAACATCTATTTCTGCTTGATTGACTGTGCCAAAGCCTTTGACTATATAGATCACAATAAACTGTGGAAAATTATGAAAGAGATGGGAATCCCAGACCACCTGACCTGCCTCTTGAGAAATCTGTATGCAGGTCAGGAAGCAACAGTTAGAACTGGACATGGAACAACAGACTGGTTCCAAATAGGATACGTCAAGGCTGTATATTGTCACCCTGCTTATTTAACTTATATGCAGAGTACATCATGAGAAACATTGGACTGGAAGAAACACAAGCTGGAATCAAGATTGCTGGGAGAAATATCAATAACCTCAGATATGCAGATGACACCACCCTTATGGCAGAAAGTGAAGAGGAACTAAAAAGCCTCTTGATAAAAGTGAAAGAGGAAAGCGAAAAAGCTGGCATAAAGCTCAACATTCAATGGACTGGAAGAAACACAAGCTGGAATCAAGATTGCTGGGAGAAATATCAATAACCTCAGATATGCAGATGACACCACCCTTATGGCAGAAAGTGAAGAGGAACTAAAAAGCCTCTTGATAAAAGTGAAAGAGGAAAGCGAAAAAGCTGGCATAAAGCTCAACATTCAGAAAATGAAGATCACGGCATCTGGTCCCATCACTTCATGGCAAGTAGATGGAGAAACAGTGGAAATAGTATCAGCCTTTATCTTTTTGGGCTCCAAAATCACTGCAGATGGTGATTGCAGCCATGAAATTAAAAGACGCTTACTCCTTGGAAGCAAAGTTATGACCAATCTAGATAGTATATTGAAAAGCAGAGACATTACTTTGCTGACTAAGGTCCATCTAGTCAAGGCTATGGTTTATCCAGTGGTCACGTATGGATATGAGAGTTGGACTGTGAAGTAGGCTGAGCGCTGAAGAATTGATGCTTTTGAACTGTGGTGTTGGAGAAGACTCTTGAGAGTCCCTTGGACTGCAAGGACATCCAACCAGTCCATTCTGAAGGAGATCAGCCTTGGGATTTCTTTGGAAGGAATGATGCTCAAGCTGAAACTCCAGTACTTTGGCCACCTCATGCGAAGAGCTGACTCATTGGAAAAGACTCTGATGCTGGGAAGGATTGGGGGCAGGAGGAGAAGGGGACGACAGAGGATGAGATGGCTGGATGGCATCACGGACTTGATGAACATGAGTCTGAGTGAACTCCAGGAGTTGGTGATGGACAGGGAGGCCTGGCATGCTACGATTCATGGGGTCACAAAGAGTCGGACACGACTGAGCAACTGAACTGAACTGAATGTTTATTATTTCTTTCCTTCTGATGACTTTAGGTTTTGTTTGATTTTCTTTTCCTCATTTTGATAACTTCAGGTTTTATTTTTTTTTCTAATTCCTTTATGTTGTTTATTTGGGATTTTTCTTGTCTTTCTTGAGAAAGGTCTGTATCACTATGAACTTCCCTCTTACCACTGCTTTTACTTAAGTTTTGTATACTTGTATTTTCATTGTCATTTATCTCAAGGTATTTTTTTTATTTCTTATTTGATTCTGTCATTGAAAACGTCAATATCCATTTGTGATTAAAAAAAGGAAAAAGAAAACTCTTGCCAAAGTGGATATAGAGGGAACATATCTCAACATAATAAAAGTTATTTGTGGCAAACCCGCAGCAACATAATACTCAATGGTAAAAAGTTGAAAGCCTTCCTGCTAAAACCTAGAATAAGACAAGTGTGCTCACTCTCCCCACTTCTCTTCAACATAGTATTGGAAGTCCTAGCCGTGACAGTTGGGCTTCCCTGATAGCTCAGCTGATAAAAGAATCCACCTGCAATGCAGGGGACCCCAGTTTGATTCCTGAGTTGGGAAGATCCCCTGGAGAAGGGATAGGCTACCCATTCCATTTTTCATGGGCTTCCCTGGTGGTTCAGATGGTAAAAAACAATCTGCCTTCAGTGTGGGAGACCTGTGTTTGATCCCTGGATTGGAAAGATCCTCCAGAGGAGGGCATTTCAACCCACTCCAGTATTCTTGCCTGGAGAATCCCCATGGACAGAGGAGCCTGCTGGGCTACAGTCCATGTGGTCGCAAAGAATCAGACATGACTGAACGACTAAGCACAGCACAGCATGGCAATTAGACAAGAAAAAGAAATGAAAGGTATCTGAATTGAAAGAAAAGAGGTAAAATTGCCTTTATATGGAGATGACATGATAATATAGAGAGAAAGTAGACTCCCCACAAAAACTGGTAGAACTGACAAACAAATTCAGCAAAGTAGCAGTATATAACATTAACATACAAAAATCAGTTGCATATATTCATACTAACAATGAAATATCAGAAAGAAAAAGTTTTTTAAAAATCCACTTTAAATTCACATTGAAAAAACTTAGTAGTAAACCTGACCAAGGAGGTGAAAAACTTACATGCTGAAAACAATAAGACATTGATAAAGGAAACTGAATATGATTTAAAGACATGGCAAGATAGCCCATGCTCTTGGATTAAAAGAATTAATATTGTTAAAATGCCCATACTATCCCCAAACAATCTACAGGTTTAATGTGATCCCTCTCAAATAATTTATGACATTTTTCATAGAACTAGAACAAATAATGCTAAAATTTGTATTGTATCATAAAAGACCTATAATTGCCAAAGCAATCCTGAGGAATATCAACAAAGCTGGAAGCTCTCCCAGACTTCAGACAATACTACAAAGCTATAGTAATCAAAACAGCAGGATATTGGCACAAAAACAGGTGTGTGTATCCGTGGAGCAGAATAGAGAGCCCAGAAATAAACCCACATTCCTACTGGGAAATTAATCTTAGACAAAGAAGGCAAGAATGAATTGGAGGAACAGGGGAGGAAAGATCATCTCTTCAGCAAGTGATGGCAGGAAGACTGCCTCATGTAAATCAATGAAATCAAAACATTTCCTCACACCATACACAAAATAAACTCAGGACTGCTTAAAGGCTTAAATATAAGACAGGACACCATAAACCTCCTAGAAGAAAACATAGGCAAAACATTCTCGACATAAATTGAAGCACTGTTTCCTTAAGGTTGGTCTCCCAAAGCAGTAGAAATAAAAACAAACAAATTGAACCTAATAAAACTTACAAGCTTTTGCACAGCAAAGGAAACCGTAAACAAAATGAAAAGACAGCCAGCAGACTGGGAGAAAGTATTTGCAAGTGATGCGACTGACAGAGGCTTAAATTTCCAAAATACACAAATAGCTCATACAAGTCTAGAACAACAAAAACAACCCAGTCAGAAAATGGGCAGAAAACCAAAATAGACATTTCTCCAGAGAAGACATTCTGATGGCCAGGAGACAGATAAAAAGATGCTCAACATCAATAATTAGTGAAAATGAAGGTCACTTAGTCGTGTCCGACTCTTTTCAACCCCATGGACTGTCTAGTCCACGGAATTCTCTAGGTGAGAATACTAGATTGGATAGCCTTTCCCTTCTCCAGGGGATCTTCCCAACCCAGGGATCGAACCCAGGTCTCCTGCATTGCAGGTGGATTCTTTACAGCTAAGCCACAGAGAAGTGCAGGTCAAAACTACAGTGAGGCATCACCTCAGGGCAGTCAGAATGGCCATCACCAAAAAGTCTACAAACCATTAATGCTAGAGAGGGTGTGGAGAGAAAGGACCCTTCTTTCACTGTTGGTGGGAATGTAAATTGATACAACCACTATGGAGAACAGTATAGAGATCCTTCATTCCAGAGTTCCTAAATGCTTTTATTGTAAACTTTAAAAAGTTTTACTCCTCAAAGTAATTATGATATCTTATTTTTAAGTGCTGGAATATACTGCAGTCATTTAAATTCTGAGAGTGTCTTAAAAACATATTTTAATCAACAGCATATTCAGAATTTCACTAATTATTCACAAATGTGTAGAATTCACTGGTATAAAATAACAATTTTAGAATAATGAAAAGACTTAAATACAAAAGTCTTTGTATTTCATTAAAATAAGTTATTTCATTAAAATGAAACTGGAGCCAATTATAGAGAGTGAAGTAAGCCAGAAAGAAAAACACCAATACAGTATATTGACACATATATATGGAATTTAGAAAGATAGTAATGATGACCCTGTATGTGAGACAACAAGAGACACAGAGGTATAGAACGGACTTTTGGCCTCTGAGGGAGAGGGTGGGATGATTTGGGAGAATGGCACTGAAACATGTATACTATCATATAAGAAAAGAAGCGCAAGTCTGTGTTCAATACAGGATACAGGATGCTTGGGGCTGGTGCACGGGATGATCCAGAGAGATGATATGGGGTGGGAGGTGGGAGGGGGCTTCGGCATTGGGAGATCATGTACACCTGTGGCTGATTCATGTCAATGTATGGCAAAACCAATACAGTATTGTAACGTAGAATAAAGTAAAAATAAAATTAAAAAAATAAAATTTGTTAAAATAATGAAACTTAAATACAAAATTGAATGATTCTGTAAGAATAATTCTGTAATCTGGTAGAGGGTCATCTGTTGTTCAATTAAATGCTAGGGACAGTTTACAAAATGAGATAGTTCGTCTCTGTGACCAAATTTTATACTATAGTGACATTGTTGTTTTTTTTTTAATCTATGAGCATAGAAGTCCTACATCATTTCATTCTTTCAAGCTTAAATGCATTAACTTCTATTATCAAGGTTAATTGGGAAGTATATTCTACTTAAGGTTCAGTTTAAATAAATGGTTTAAAAGTTATATATAGAAATACATAATACATACAGGATAATAGATTATATCTAGACACATGTATTAGAGAAGGAAATGGCAACCCGTGCCAGAATTCTTGCCTGGGTAATCCATTGGACACAGGAGCCTGGTGGGCTACAGTCCATGGGGTCATAAAGAGTCGGACACAACTTAGCAATTAAATAGCAACAGCACCCGACATGTATTACACCACCACCATCCATGTATACCAACTTTCGAAGAATTTCAGTGCCTAAGTATGCCACTAAAGCTTATGTAACCACAAATAAGTGGTTAAACACTGTCATCATCCCATTCTAGAGCTTAATTCACATGTATGACAGTGTCTCTAAGGAAAGCGGCATATATAATTCTTGCCCTTTGTGTCTAGAATTTTGTTCCTAAAGGACTATCATTACTCCCTGCTCCACTCGCCATCTTTGACCTTAAACAGGCAATAGGAACTGGATTCCCACAGTTTCTACCCAGTGATGGTAGCCTCTAAAGCCAGATGATCATTTGAGGATGTGCAGATTCTGAAGGTAAACTCCAGAAGACTGAAAAGCTATGATGGCATGACCAGAGGTCTTCCTTAAAATTCTAAGGAAATCTGGGTCAGGGAGGATGGAATACTTAAGAACCTGAAGATCAATTTTCAGTCTGATAAAGGTGCAATTATTTACAGAGGAAAAGGATGACAGTGTGTCCCAGGGACATTTGAAGAACATATTTTCAAGTGTTATGAAGTATAACTCTAAATAATGAACAAGGGCAGAAATTAGCTAATATATAGCTACTGATGAGTTGCAAAAGTGCAAACTTGCATATCCATTTTATTTTTTTAATATAAAACTATTGACTATTGTTCACTAGTGTTTATAGAAGGTAAACAATATACACTTTGATAATGCTCTTTTTATTTTTCAAATGTGCAAAACTCTTAAATAGATATTTTACCAAAGTGGGTAAAGAGAAGTTAAATAACCACATAAAAGATGGTCACTATCATTAGCCATTCAGTTCAGTTCAGTTCAGTTCAGTCGCTCAGTCTTGTCCGACTCTTGGCGACCCCATGAATCACAGCATGCCAGGCCTCCCTGTTCATCACCATCTCCCAGAGTTCATTCAGACTCACGTCCATCAAGTCTGTGATGCCATCCAGCCATCTCATCCTCGGTCGTCCCCTTCCCCTCCTGCCCCCAATCCCTCCCAGCATCAGAGTCTTTTCCAATGAGTCAACTCTTCGCATGAGGTGGCCAAAGTACTGGAGTTTCAGCTTTAGCATCATTCCTTCCAAAGAAATCCCAGGGCTGATCTCCTTCAGAATGGACTGGTTGGATCTCCTTGCAGTCCAAGGGACTCTCAAGAGTCTTCTCTAACACCACAGCTCAAACTGTCTCTTATACACATCTCCAATATTATTTCCTTTATGTATATTTACAGTATTATATATTTATACCTAGATGATAAGGAGGCATTCAAAAATAAATCAAGGTTATATGAATTTTAAAAGTCGTTAAGTGAAAGTGAAGTTGCTCAGTCATGTCAAATCCCTCCCAGCATCAGAGTCTTTTCCAATGAGTCAACTATTTGCATGAGGTGGCCAAAGTACTGGAGTTTCAGCTTCAGCACCATTCCTTCCAAAGAAATCCCAGAGTTGATCTCCTTCAGAATGGACTGGTTAGATCTCCTTGCAGTCCGAGGGATTCTCAAGAGTCTTCTCCAACACCACAGCTCAAAAGCATCAATTCTTGGGCACTCAGCCTTCTTCACAGTCCAACTCTCACATCCATACATGACCACAGGAAAAACCATAGCCTTGACTAGACGGACTAAATGTAAATTAAAGCAAAAATGAAATACACATGTCTTTCAATGGTTAGAATTCATATAAAGTAAATCACAATATAATTCAAATTTGTTGCAAAAAATACAACTCGAATAATTTTCAATGCATGGGCATAATATTTCTAAAATATATTTCCTATATCTTTAATTCATAATCTTTATAAAAGTATATATTACTGTTTCCTATAACTAAATCTAATATTCTTCACCATTGTATTTTGGAATTTGTCCTTAGGTATTTGTGTGTAGCATAACACATGGTCATAGGAAACACCCTCTTCCAACAACACAAGAGAAGACTCTACACATGGACATCACCAGATGGTCAGTACCAAAATCAGATTGACTATATTCTTTGCAGCCAAAGATAAGTTCTATACAGTCAGAAAAATAGGAATGGGAGATGTGTATAAGAGACAGGTATGTGAGACAACAAGAGACACAGAGGTATAGAATGGACTTTTGGCCTCTGAGGGAGAGGGAGAGGATGGGATAATTTGGG
>SJYC01006785.1:0-12916 GCA_006408675.1 Madoqua kirkii
AAAACAGATGTCATATAAGGTCAATAATTACATTTGTTTTGGGGATACTTATGGTAACAAAATATGGTCCACTGGGCTTCAGGGGTGTTTTCCAAATGTTTTCTTAGGAATCTTGTTAGAGATCGTCCTTATTCCCATGTTCTGGAGGATCCTGTATCCTCAACCACCACCTCCCCTCCCTTGCCCCCTCGCCTGTTATTTTTTGTGTATTTGAAAATGACACCTTGTGTTGTGTCTTGGACAGTCGCCAACTTGTAACTATTAATAGTTGCTCAATGTTTCCTGATACTATTATTGATGTTTCTTTCCCTAGACCTTTGGAAACACCAAGTCATGGAAGAAAACTTTTCAATTATCAGACCGCAAATAGTTGAAAATTTTGTACAGAGATTATTGGAGAATTACCAGGATGGTGGATTAGAGATATGAGATGAAAATTAGTCACAATAGAGTGTCATTTGCTTTTTCTTTTTAAACAAACCCAAATGAGAAAGACTTTCTTTTCAATACATCTCCTAATGCTTTCCTTACTCCTCTAAAGTGAAGATATGAGAACTGAGCCTGAACTCAAAGTAGAAATCACATGTTACCATTTTGATTTTGGAAAAAGACTGATTTTTAACTAAGATAAGAGAGTAATTATAATATGCATGTTGGCTAATTTCAGATTTGGTCAATTTTTAACATAACCTTGGAGCTTATTTATGGATGAGTTATTTTTAGCAACATTTCCTGTTGTTTATTTTTTAGTATAAAAAATTTAAAAAAAAAACAAAATAGCCTATGAAAACACTACCTAGAAAACATTTTTAAATGAACAATATGAAAAAACAACAGCTCCAAAAGGTAACATTTTCATGCATCCTCCACTCCATCATCTCTAGTTTCCTCTCCCAAAGGAAGCCAGTATCAATAATTTGTATGTATTTATTGGTATTTGAATTAATAACAACTCTATATAATATATATAACAATAATATACAGAACAGTCATACATATAGTCCTTGGAGTTTTGAACTGTTTACTATTTACAGAAAGTACCTTTCTAAATCAAAAGAATCTACTGAAAGGGCAGGATAGGAGTATATATGTAGTTATTTGTCCATAACAGAGTTTTTAGGATCTTTAACAAATTACACCAAAGTGCAGTAAGTAGCTATGAATCTAATTTCCTTTGAAATTCTATCATTTTTAAACCCTGCCTTAGCAAAATGTGCTTAGTTTCTTGAAACATTTTCTCCACATTTATGACCATTATATCTACTACTGTGGGCAGGAAATCCTTAGAAGAAATGGAGTAGCCATTATGGTAAGGAGTTCACGGTTCATGTATTGCTGAAGCCTGGCTTGGAGAATTTTGAGCATTACTTTACTAGCATGTGAGATGAGTACAATTGTGTGATAGTTTGAGCATTCTTTGGCATTGCCTTTCTTTGGGATTGGAATGAAAACTGACCTTTTCCAGTCCTGTGGTCACTGCTGGGTTTTCCAAATTTGTTGGCATATTGAGTGCAGCACTTTCACAGCATCATCTTTCAGGATTTGAAACAGCTCCACTGGAATTCCATCACCTCCACTAGCTTTGTTCGTAGTGATGCTTTCTAAGGCCCACTCAACTTCACATTCCACATTCTGGCTCTAGATTAGTTATCACATCATCGTGATTATCTGGGTCATGAAGATCTTTATTGTACAATTCTAAATGCAGTACTTGGATGCAATCTGAAAAACGACAGAATGATCTCTGTTCATTTCCAAGGCAAACCATTCAATATCACAGTTATCCAAGTCTATGCCCCAACCAGTAATGCTGAAGAAGCTGAAGTTGAACAGTTTTATGAAGACCTACAAGACCTTTTAGAACTAACACCCCCAAAGGATGTCCTTTTCATTATAGGGGACTGGAATGCTAAAGTAGGAAGTCAAGAAACACCTGGAGTAACAGGCAAATTTGGCCTTGGAATGTGGAATGAAGCAGGGCAAAGACTAATAGATTTTTGCCAAGGAAATGCACTGGTCATAGCAGGCACCCTTTTCCCATAGCATACATTCTAAGATATCAGGATTAGTCAGAAGGTTTTCAGGAAAAAGAAACTGTCCTCAAGTAGGATACACTGTTGTCATATAATCCCTAGAACAGAGTTTAAATTGAGCTGTTTGTTGTGTAATCATCAGTTTCAGGCTTAAAGAAAAAAAAAGTTTCATGTGATTAAGACTAAGGAATGTAAAGAAAAAAAAAGTTTGCCCTTTCCTCCTCCTTGAGAATTCCAGACCCCTTTCTCTTTGGGGACCTCCGGATATCTTATCAACCTGCCTAGGAATTGACTTTCTTATTCCCCCCTTTTCTTTTAGGAGAATTGTGTTGCCAAGGGAAAGGGGTGTCATTTTCATTCCATAACTACTTCCTGCTGTTGAATGACGTCATCCCTAGATTGTTGAGGCAATATATTCTAACCCTCATATTGAGGGTATCTGATCCAGGTGCCCCAAATAATAGTTGGAGGAGTCTGTGGGACTCTTAGGAGCCTGGACAACTATTTGTAACTTAAAAGCTTTCAAATGGTTAGAAACAAATCCAGTTACACAGTTGGTTACAGATGCAGGGAGCAAATAGTAAAAACATAACAATTAGAGTTATTACATTTAAGACGGGTTTCCATCAAGGGGAGCTAGTTAACATTTCCCAAAGTGAGGTGACTGAGGCTTCAGGAGAATCCATAGCCTGTTTATGTATTTAGTAAAGTGAGTAACATTAATACTCATATATGGTATATATGTACAACACTGGGTATGAATAATAGCACAAGTTCCTCCTTGTGTGGCCGTTAGAATATCTAAGGCCAATCTGTTTTGTAAAAGCACCTTTCTAATTTGTATTTGTTTGGCAGTAAGGGCTGAAATAGCTTTTTGAGAATCTTGTAAAGCCTGTTGAGTAAAGTTAGAGCATCAACGCGTAGTATAACATCTATAGTTCCCAGAGAGGGTGATGAATATTGCAGCCAGATAATCATAACGGTGCAATACAGACCTTGCCCAGTGAATTTTAAGGTGTGGCAGATTAGCAGGTTTCTCTGGAAGCTCTGAAAATATGAAGCTGTAAGTAAAAGGTAAACCTAGGGTGCATCTCTGGAGAAGGCAATGGCAACCCACTGTAATATTCTTGCCTGGGAAATCCCATGGATGGAGAAGCATGGTAGGCTACAGTCCATGGGGTCGCAAAGAGTTAACACGACTGAGCGACTTCAATTTCACTTTTCACTTTCATGCACTGGAGAAGGAAATGGCAACTCTTGCCCAGAGAATTCCAGGGACGGGAGCCTGGTGGGCTGCCATCTCTGGGGTCACACAAGGTCGGACATGACTGAGGTGACTTAGCAGCAGCAGCAGGGTGCATCTCCCTATCCAACCAGGGGGAAGCCATGCCCATATGTAAGAGCCACATATCCAGTAGGTCCCGTTTGGAGCAAAGCAGCATGACTGAGGGTCCAGTCCCAATGAGCGCCTGGCCAGGCAAAGGGAGGACCTGAACTTATATGCAGCAAAATAGTCATTAAACCAAGATAATGTATAATCAAAGTTGAAGGTCACATTATGTCCATAGTTAAGGTACAAAGTGTTACACCAGTCCATTTTAGGATTGCCAAATATCATCAAATTAAAGAGAGACATCACATGTGATTGTTGTTGGTGAAAATATTCACAGAGTTGAAGAAAGTCTTTTCCTTGAAATGGAGAAACCCACCATGGGAAACCTTCAGCTGATGCAGAGGAGAATGCTCTGCAGACTCAGAAATTAGACTGATTGTGGAATGCAGTATAAGAATGAGCCCAGGACAGGAAGGCGTTGTCTTGAGGGTTAAACGGCAGACTCAGGACTTTTGAAATCAGCAGAAGTAGGCCCACATAGATTATCAGGCCCATCTGAAAAGTAAAAGGTGAAAGCATAGAGGATAAAGACATAAAATAACATTACTTAGTTTTGGTCAGGGTGCCACTTTTTAACTCAAGTGTGGTGCACCCAGGAATCAATTCCTGGTACCTTGACAGCTGTGGGAGAAGAAAGAATAACCTGGTAAGGGCCTTCCCAGAGGGGCTCGAGAGATTGGCCTCCAGATCTCAAAGTTTTTATCAGGACCTTGGTGCCTGGTTAAACAGTGGCTTGTTTGACTCAGAGGCTGGGTCAAGAGTCATCTCCCAGAGTTTCCATAATGTCTCTTGAAAGGCTGAAAGCTGAGTCATATAGTTAGTTAACTCTAAGCCTTCTATAACAATATCTGTGCATAAGAAGGGTCTTCCATAGATACTTTCAAAGGGGGACAGTCCTTCCTTTTTAGGGGCAGTCCAAGCCCTCATTAAACTATGGATAGAACTTTAAGCCAATTATCCTGAGACTCTTGAGTTAATTTATGTAGATATCTCTTAATAATGTCATTAGCCTTTTCTATCTTCCTTGATTGGGGTCTCTAGGAACAGTATAAGTGATATTTATTCCTAGAGGTTTTGACACTCCTTGAGTTACAGCAGCTTTAAAGGCAGAGCCATTGTCACTCTGGAGGCTCTGTGGCAGCTCAAACCTGGGAATAATTTCATGGATTAAAAATTTTATAACTTCCTTAGCCTGTCCACTACAGTAGGGAAAGGCCTCAATCCATCCAGTAAAAGTGTCTACCCAGACCTGCAAGCAAGAAAATTCATTTGTTTTTGGCATATGAGTAAAAGGAACCACAGCCTCATTTATTATTCATAAATCTTGAACTAGTTTCCATTTATAATTTGACTTTTTCACACCCAAAATAGGAATGTTGCATGGACTATTACATGGAATTAATAGCCCCTGCTCCTTTAATTCTCAATGACAGGTTTTAAGCTTTCCTTAACCTCAGGCTTTAGTGAGTACTGCTTTTGGTGTGGAAATAGGTGAGGGTCTTTGAGCTTGATAATGACAGGAACAGCATTTTGTGCTCAATCCACCATTTTTCCATCAGACCACAATTTAGGATTTACATTTTGTTCAATTAATGGGAAAGAAAGAGCAGGTTCCATGTTCATGAAAACAGAGGCCTGGACCTTGCTCAGTATATCCCTCTCCAGAAGGGGCAAGGGAGACTCCAGCATGATCAGAAACTCGTGAGAAAATAGTGCAGAGTCCCAGCTGCAGCTTAAAGGATGGTCCTGACAGTCCCATTACAGTAGTGGATCAAGAGGAACGGGGACCAGGGGCTTCAGTGAGCACAGAGAAAGTTGCCTCAGTGTCCAAAAGAAAATCGACTGATTGGCCCCCCACAGTTATTAATTACTGGGTTTCCTCAGGTGTTATTATGATGGGAGCTTGTGTAGGGACCCCCAGGCGCCTCCAGTTCTGATTGTCCCAAGAGCCTGACCCCTGAGGCTGACACCTCTGGGGGCAGTCTCTCCTCCAGTGTGGTCCTTTACAGACTGGACAGGGAGCCAGGGGCAGCTTAGATGCCTGAGAGCAACTTTGCTTGAGATGCCTCTCTTTTCCACAGTAATAGCAAGCCCATCCCTTTTCATCTGGGTTCCTCTGGGCATTTTTCCTCAGGCTGCTTCAGAGTGGATCTAACAGCCATTGTTGGGGCTTCAGTCTTTCCCTGGTCTTTTTATTTTTTTTTTCTCTCCTCATATTCTCTATTGTAATATACTGTCTGAGCCAGCTGAAGCAGTTTTTGTAAAGACTGATTCAGTCCTAACGCCTGTTTTTGTAACTTATAGAAGATATCTGGATCTGACTGAGAAATTTATCTTTTTTAAAATTATTTTTTTTTACTTTACAATTCTGTATTGGTTTTGATGTAAAGAACAGACTTTTGGACTCTGTGGGAGAGGTAGAGGGTGGGATGATTTGGGAGAATGGCATTGAAGCAGGTATATTATTATGTAAGAAACAAATCACTAGCCTAGGTTTGATACAGGATGCAGGATGCTTGGGCTGGTGCACTGGGATGACCCGGACAAATTTATCTTTTAAGATCATTTCTCCTCTGCACTTTCAAGATCAACATCAGTAAACTTGCAGAGAGCCTCCTGGAGTCTATCTAGGAATTTACCAGAAGTTTATCAGGAGTTTCCAAATTTGCTGGCATATTGAGTGCAGCACTTTCACAGCATCATCTTTCAGGATTTGAAATAGCTCAACTGGAATTCCATCACCTCCACTAGCTTTGTTCATAGTGACACTTTCTAAGGCCCACTTGACTTCCCATTCCAAGATGTCTGGCTCTAGGTGAGTGATCACACCATCGTGATTATCTTGGCCATAAAGATCTTTTTTGTACAGTTCTTCTGTGTATTCTTGCCACCTCTTCTTAATATCTTCTGCTTTTGTTAGGTCCATATCATTTCTGTCCTTTATCGAGCCCATCTTTGCATGAAATGTTACCTTGGTTTCTCTAATTTTCTTGAAGAGATCTCTAGTCTTTCCCATTCGGTTGTTTTCCTCTATTTTTTTTTTTTTTTTTTTTAAATGAAAACTGACCTTTTCCAGTCCTGTGGCCACTGCTGAGTTTTCCAAATTTGCTGGCATATTGAGTGCAGCACTTTCACAGCATCATCTTCCAGGATTTGAAATAGCTCAACTGGAATTCCACCACCTCCACTAGCTTTCTTTGTAGTGATCCTTTCTAAGGCCCACTTGACTTCACATTCCAGGATATCTGGCTTTAGATGAGTGATCACACCATCGTGATTATCCAGATCGTGAAGATCTTTTTTGTACAGTTCTTCTTTGTATTCTTGCCACCTCTTCTTAATATCTTCTGCTTCTGTTAGGTCCATACCATTTATGTCCTTTATTGAGCCCATCTTTGCATGAAATATTCCACTGGTATCTCTCATTTTCTTGAAGAGATCTCTAGTCTTTCCCAGTCTGTTGTTTTTCTCTATTTCTTTGCATTGATTGCTAAGAAAGGCTTTCTTGTCTCTCCTTGCTATTTACCTGAGCTCAATTCCAAGACCATATCTAAGCTGGGAGAAAGAAATTTTACCCATCTCCAGCCCCTTGAGGTTTCTCTTGTGGCTCAGCTGCTAAAGAATTTACCTGCAGTGCAGGAGACTTGATTCCATCCCTGGGTTGGGAAGATCCCTTGGAGAAGGAAAAGGCTACACAGTCCAGTATTCTGGCCTGGAGACTTCCATGGACTGTGTAGTCCATTGTGTTACAACGAGTCTGACACAACTCAGCGACTTGCACTTTCTTTCCAGCCCCTTAGGTCATGTATGGATGTGAGAGTTGGAATGTGAAGAAGGCTGAGTACCAAAGAATTGATGCTTTTGAACTGTGGTGTTGGAGAAGACTTTTGAGAGCCCGTTGGACTGCAAGGAGATCCAACCAGTCCATTCTGAAGGAGATTGGCGCTGGAATTTCTTTGAAGGGAATGATGCTGAAGCTGAAACTCCAGTACTTTGGCCATCTCATGCGAAGAGTTGACTCATTGGAAAAGACTGATGCTGGGAGGGATTGGAGGCAGGAGGGGAAGGGGACGACAGATGATGAGATGGCTGGATGGCATCACGGACTGGATGGACGTGTGTCTGAATGAACTCCGGTACATGGTGATGAACAGGGAGGCCTGGCGCACTGTGATTCATGGGGTCGCAAAGAGTCGGACATGACTGAGCGACTGAACTGAAAAGAACTGAACTGAGACTTTCCTGTCTTACCTGAGGAGGGAAGAAGAAACACATTTCAACGGGGGTAGGAATTCAAGAAAGTAGATTGGGAATGTTGCCAGGAAAGTCAGCAAGGAGTAAAAACTTTTTGAATGGAAGAGGCAGAGGTTGGGTGGGAGGTTGGAGGTCATTTTGAAGTCTACAGTGCAGAGACACAGGTCCCACTACATAGCTTAGACTTATTTAGAAGATTATAAAATGCTCCTCCTCCCCAAATCAACCACCTCACCAAGTGGGATTTGTGATAGTAATAATGAATTATAGTTGAAAAGCTGTGGTGGTGGAGAAGACTCTTGTGCGTCCCTTGGACTGTAAGGAGAGCAAACCAGTCCTGAATATTCATTGAAAGGACTGATGCTGAAGCTGAAGGTTCAGTACTTTGCCACCTGATGAGTAGAGCCAACTCATTAGAAAAGACCCTGATGCTGGGAAAGACTAAAGACAGGAGGAGAAGGGGATGATAGAAGACAGACTGGTTGGATGGCGTCACTGACTCAAGGGACAAGAGTTTGAGCAACCTCCCAGAAATGGTGAAAGACAGAGAAGCCTGGTGTGCTACAGTCCATGGGGTCACAAAGAGTCAGACACAATTGAGTGACTGAGCAACAACTGTTGAAAGAATAGCAAGATGTAGGTTTTTGAGGAAGAATTCTTAGATAATTCCACAATATAGAGTACAGAGTAGAGACAAAAATGAAAGCTGAAGAGAAATTTGATGCCTCAGACACTCACAGCTAATATTGGCTAGATTCTAGTAAGATTAACATAATACTTAAGCTAAAATGCTGTTTACTGGAATTTCTTTTATCTGATATTACACGTTTGACTTTCAGAAATCAAAATTATAAGATTTGCGAAAAGGCAATTAAAAAAACCACACTGTGAGGAGACAAAGCAAGCATCAGAATCAAACTCAGTTATGACACAGATTTTGGAATTATCACCAGGAAATTTAAAATAACCAGGAATAACATGTTAATAGATCTTTTGAAAGGAAGACAGCATACAATGATCAAGTAAGGGGATACAGCAATTCTAAGAATATGTTAAATGAATAAATTTTTAAAAAAGAATTTATTAGAAATTTTAAAACAATAAAGATAGCGACAGAAATGAATAACTTTTACTGGTCCTTATGTGGACTAGACACGACTAAAGGAAAAATCAAAGAACCTGAACCTAGGTCAATATTTTTCCATGTCGAGTCCACTTTAGGGCCAGTAAAAGTTATTCCTTCCTGTTACCATCACTACTTTTTTAAAATTTCTAATAAATACCCTTTTTTGTTTATTCTTCTAATGTATTCTTTTTTAAAAAATATAAATTTGTTTATTTTAATTGGAGGTTAATTAGTTTACAATATTGTATTGGCTTTGCCATGCATCAACATGAATCTGCCACAGGTATACACATGTTCCCTATCCTGAAACCCCTCTCTCCTCCCTCCCCATACCATATTCTTTTGATTCAAATAAAAATAATAACAAAAAAACTGAAAACATAATAGTACCTAGAAGATCTGTGGGATAATATTAAAACATATACTTGTAATTAGAATATCAAAGTAGAACAAACGATGAACAGAACAGAAAATATAATTGAAGTCACAATGGCAGAGAATTCTCTAAAATTACATACACCGTATCATAAGTCCAGGAACCTCAATGGACACCAATTGGGATAAATACCAACAATGACACACTAAATAATATATTCAAACTGCAGTAAACTAAAGAAAAGGAAACATTTGTAAAGGCATTTAAGAGATGGAGTAGTATCTTACATATAGTGAAATGAATATAAGGAGAACAGGCTTTTCATTGAAAACAATGCAAGACAGAAGACAGAGGAGCAGCACTTTAAAATGATTGAAAAATAGTACTGTCAAATTGTGATTCTTTTTTTATTGGAGGATAGCTGATTAACAATGGTGAGTTTCAGGAGTACAACAAGTCGATTCAGTTATACATGCAAGTATCTATACTTTTTCAAATTCTTTTCCCACTTAGTTATTATAGAATATTGAACAGAGTTCCCTGTGCTATACAGTAGGTCATTGTTGGCAACCTAAATGTCTATTGACAGATGAATGGACCAATTAGGATTCTGAATCAATAAATATGTTTAAAAATGAAAGTGAAATAATGACATATTAAGACATTCAAATCTGACATTAAATTATCACCAGAAAACTCAAATTTTATAAAAGAAGCCCATCAGACAGAAAAAATATGTATACCAGTTGAAAATCTGTATCCAGGTAAAGAAAGGAAGAAGACTGGAGATGATCTACATTTGGGGAAAATATCATTTGTTTGCATTGTAAAAACTACAAAGTAAACAAGATTATGAGTGATTTCCATATGTGTTATGTCACGATTTTTATTCAATAACTTCCAGATAGAGGCCACATTATAATGTGCCTAATTTTTCTGTTGCCTGATTTTTTCCTGGTATATTAATTATTCTTTTCTGGGATTCGTTGTTACTGTTTTTCATTTGCACTGCTTTAGCTAAAATATGTTGTAGTAATTCTGTCCCTTCCCCACCCAAAATTTGTTATAGTTTATTATTATTTCTTTTATTTGTTTCATGATAGACTGGATTATTTAATCTATTCTGCTTTCCAATGTTCTTGGAGAGCCACAGCTTTGTTTATGCCCAAGTTTACCTGGAGTGACAGTGGCTTTAGCTCGATTCTCTTTGACTGTTTCTTTCCTTAACCACAGCTTTCTTTCCTTAACCACAGCTAGCTCTTAAATTCCATTAACTGCTGATATCTGTTGCTATGAATAATGTCTTGAGGCATAAATAACTCAAAACAGTATATTCATCAATAACAGACTTATTTAAAAGAATCATTCTTTAGGTTAGTGTTGAGATACGCTTGGACCCCAATAAGGCTCTTCCTCTCTCTTTCCCAGGTTTTCACAGGGCAATTAACCAGCCAATAGTTGCTTATATGCAAATGACTCTACCAATCTTTTCCTTTTTGTCTTTTACTACAAGTTCTACTGCTTTTTTGTTTGTGCTTTGTTGGTTTGCTTTGTTTTGTTTTGCTTTGGCTGCACTGAGTCTTCACTGTGGTGCACAGGCTTTGTTGCTATGCACAGGTTCTCTAGTAGCTGCGAGCAAGGGGACTGCTCTCTAGTTGCTCAAGGCAAACTTCTCATTGTGGTGGCTTCTCTTCTTGTGGAGCATAGGCTCCAGGGCAGGCGAGTTTCAGTAGCTGTAGTTTGCAGGCTATAGAGTGTGGTCTCAGCAGTTGTGGCACATGGGCTCAGTTGCTCCATGGCATGTGGGATCTTAGTTCCCAGACCAGAGATCGAACTCATGTCCCCTTTCAATAAAGCCGTCTGTTGGAGTAAGAAGAACAATCTGTTTTATACCTTATACCCTGCTTCTGTTCCCAAAAAAAATGTCTGAGCCTTCGACCTGCAGTTGGACTTGGGTATAGTGGTGCACTTCTCACTGGATGGCATCACTGCTTTGACAGTGAAGTGTTCAGTGGACAGAAAACAATAGTCTTAGATCTTCTGTGCTTGCCTCTGTTGGCATGGAAGCATTGCTAAAGGAAAGATGCTCAGTTCCATGCCCAAGGCAGACTTTCTGTCCCACAGGTGAGCATTGAGTGAAAGATGAGATCCCAGACCAGAGATCGAACTCGTGTCCCCTTTCAATAAAGCCGTCTGTTGGAGTAAGAAGAACAATCTGTTTTATACCTTATACCCTGCTTCTGTTCCCAAAAAAAATGTCTGAGCCTTCGACCTGCAGTTGGACTTGGGTATAGTGGTGCACTTCTCACTGGATGGCATCACTGCTTTGACAGTAAAGTATTCAGTGGACAGAAAACAATAGTCTTAGATCTTCTGTGCTTGCCTCTGTTGGCATGGAAGCATTGCTAAAGGAAAGATGCTCAGTTCCATGCCCAAGGCAGACTTTCTGTCCCACAGGTGAGCATTGAGTGAAAGATGAGATTATACAGTAATCAGCTACACTCACCTATACTTAACCTCAGCAACACATCCTGAAGGCAGGATGAGAAATGCTGACATCCTACCCAACCCATTAAGAGAGCTCTCCATCTGGGCATTGACAGGACAGGGAGCCCTTTGTCTTTAGCTCTAACAGTCTGGACTGAGATTTTCTTCTACCTGAACTGGAAATGTGAGTGGAATAAATAGGTCTCAGCTCAAAAACTGCAAATTTCACTGTTCTTGCCAAACGTCTGTAAAATTTGTTGAGTAAATGTTCCTTCATTTGCTCAACAGGCAAATGATATGGTGGATGTCATTCCAAACCACCACAATAAAGCGAATATTGCAATAGTGTGAGTCATACAATTTTTTTTGTTTCCTAGTGCATGGGTTCCTAGTACATACTGTATGTTATGTTTATACTATACTATAACTTAACAAATATATAATAGCATCATATCTCTAAAAAGTATACACATTTTAATTTTAAAATACTTCATTACTAAAAATTACTAGAATCATATGAGCTTTTAGCAAGCCATAGTAATAACATCAAAGATCACTGATCACAGTAGTATGACAAATAATATATTACCAATATGTGACATGGACATGAAGTAGACAATGCCTTTGGGAAAATGGCACTGATAACTTGCTGGATACATGATTTTCATAAGCCTTCAATTTTGAAAATGTACAATATCCATAAAGTACAATGAAGTGAAGCACAGCAAAACAAAGTATGCCAGCATACCCATGGAACCATTTCCAAAGACTATTGATATATATACATGCTAGAGACCATTTCCAGAGACTACTATGCTAAACTCTAATACTGCAAAGAAATTCTTAAAGCATCTAGGGTTCAATTAAAATAGAAAATAAAAAAACTTAAGTGCTTGGATTTTAACTTGATCAAATGAATTATAATATAGAATTAACTAGGAAGAAATAAAATGAAGAAGCAGAGTGATTACTTTTGTAGATTAAATTTTTAAAAAATTTAGAATTCATCCAGTACCTTCATTTATTTTGAAGTCAGCAAACAGGCAGGCAATGAATTAAAAAGAATCTATGACCAACTGTAATAGAGGTTACAAAATCCATCCATATACTTATAATCAAGTCATTTGGCTCTTTATTTATAATCACTTTGCTTTGTTTAATGTACACAAAATTTCAACAATCTTAGTTATCTTGTTTTGAAACCCAAAGCTGATTAAAAGCAGCTACTTTGAAGGTGAATAAAGTAT
>SJYC01006787.1:0-23893 GCA_006408675.1 Madoqua kirkii
ATTAAAAATGCATATTAAAATACATTTTCTATTTGTATTTTATATAACAAATAAGACCAAAAAAAACATCTGTTTGAAACTTTGAAAAATTAGAACAGCTTTTTTCTAGGTAAGTTTAACTCAAATACAAAGTCTCAGGAAAGAAAAAAATATTAAAACACTTTTGATCATAGCAATATTAGTTTTAAGTTGAAAAAGTATAAAAACATAGATATACTATAACTATATTTTGCTTTTGTTATATTTTCATCAATTGCCATGGCAAATCCTCTTTCTTTACAATTATGATCAGTTAAGCAAAGTTTAAAGTAGCCCTGGTGGCTCAGATGGTAAAGAATCTGCCTGCAACAAGGGAGATCTGGGTTCAGTTCCTGAGTTGAGAAGATCCCCTGGAGAAGGGAACGGCAACTCACCCTAGTATTCTTGCCTGGAGAATTTCATGGACAGAGAAGCTTGGCGGGCTACAGTTCATAGGGGTCACAAAGAGTCAAACACAACTGAACAACTAACACACACACACAAGCAAACTTGGGAGGAGATTTGGATTGCTCAGGTATTATAAAGGAAATGAGTTAATAAATCATCATTTCTAACAGGTTCATTTTACTCCCTGATTAAAAATCTTATGTGATTAACTCTAATTAAAAAAAAAAAATTTCCTTTTTACCTGATAAACAGCTGCCCTTAGATTATCTGCTCTGTCCGGTTCTGTGTTCTGTTTCTGTGAGGGCTTTTGGTCCAAGACTCTCAGAGTCCCTAAATAGTGAGAAGCTGGAGCTGTCGATGGAATCCTCCTTAGAGAACTAGGCTTCTTTAAGAACTCAGAAGTCATTAATCTGAAAAGATCGAAATGAACCACGACAAACTATTACAATTACAATGGTAGAAGAAAGATTCATTAGATTTTGAAACTACTATATCTAAAAGCTATATTATAATTTAATAAATTATAATTACTTTGAAAATGATGAGGTATTTTATTAGTACACAAAGACCCCTTTAATATAATTTAAATTTTATTACTTTAATTTACATATAGCTTCAAAGTAATTTTTCTTTTTGGTTATTTATAATTAAAACATTTTTAAAACACATGGACTCAAGTTACATGGGGAAAAACAATATTAATAAGTAGGTTTTCATAGTTTCTTGTATTTTGCTACATTGCAGCTGCTGCATTGTTGTTTACTCGCTAAGTTACGTTCAGCTCTGCAACCCCATGGACTGTGGCCTGCTAGGCTCCTCTGTTCATGGGATTTCCCAGGCAAAAATACTGCAGCGGTTGCCATCTCCTTCTCCAGGGAATCTTCTAGAGCCAGGGATCAAACCCCTTCTCCTGCATTGGCAGGCAGATTCTTTACTGCTAATCTACCAGAGAAGCCCCATTTTGCTACATAAACCATCTTAAATATAAAGTTAGACTAATAACCTCTAAGTTGGGGTTGGTGGGAAAATCTGGCTCACGATCTCTTCTGGTATATAAAGTTATTACACCACAGCTATTTCATTTATTTTCATAATGCCAACAATGTCTTCCCTGCTACAACAGCAGATGTGAATAATTACAACAGAGACCATATGGCCTATAGGACCTGCCATATGTACTAACTGGCAAATTCACTGAAAAAGTTTGCTGACCCCTGTTCTATTTGAGTATGATAATTTAAAAGATGCAGAAGGTTTTGATTAGCACTTATGAATTAGGCATCAGTGTGAATGATGATCAGTTCTTATCATTTTAATAAACCAACTTAGTGCATAGAACCTCAAAGTTTAAAGTATAATCTTATATGCGTTGGACAAAGGCACTTAATAGAGAAGGTGAATGCTAGACCTCAGCTTTATTACTACTTTATATCTACTGTCTCAGGAAAAATAGGAGAAAGAAACTCCATCTCATGAGCAATGTAGAACATAGAGGATCCTTAATCAATCCCTTTTATAAAAGAATATATTCAACTAGGGGGACTGATCATGAAGTAACTAATTCATTCTTCTCATAAGAAGAAAATTAAGAATACCAAATGAAATTTACTTTCAGTAATTAAACTAAAACCTGCTTTGTTGAAATATAAGCCTATAACTAAAGGAAAATGAAAACTTTATTACCTGCCAGATGCACTGGATGCTCTATTATTTGTTGATTTTTTATTCTTCATATTTCTATCTTGAATTGCTTTCTATTAAATAGAAAAGCAAAGGATTACTCACTGTATATATCACAATTATAGTTAGAGGCCAACTGCTAGAAAGTCAATGTTTTTTGAGCATCTACTATGTGTTAAGTATAGCGGTCATCAGGAACAAATAAGGATATCACATTTCAGGGAAACTCACTGATACTAAACACATAAATAATGTGACTCATGAAAGTGATAAAGTAGGGTGTAATGGCAGTGATAGAGTGGAGGTGAGGAGCTTCTTGAATGCAAGTGATCAGGGAAGGGTCCCTGAGGACGTGACATCAGAGCTCAGACAGACAATGGATAGAAAAGGGCCATGTGACACTCTGGAGAGACCTTGATAGCTATGAGAAGCAGAGGCCAGTGAAAGATGCTGAGACACAGTGAGCATCAGGGACGGCTGAGGAGCATGAGGTCCAGTAAGAAGCATGAGAGATCTCCAGGCAGTGGTGAGAAGCCTGCATTTTATTCCATGATGAGAGCACAACAAAGAGACCTTAGAGGGGAATTACTTATTCAGACTTAAAGTCACTTGGTAACAAATAAGGATAAAGCCAAAGAGTCAATCAAAAGAAACATGTTATAATCTTACTTGCTATATATAAATATAAATCACCTGTTCTAATTTAGAATTACCTCTGTTAAACATTTCTAAAACCTTGTCTTTAAATTCCAGAATACCATTCTTCCTTTTAAGGAATGACTTTTCTACTTTCCACAGACAGATGGGTGCTAGCACTAACATGAGACCACAAATGTAAACACAGCCCAAACTTGGCATTAGTGTTTTTCCTAAGGAAATATACCTGCAATATGGCTTAATGAACCTTATCCTTAAAATGTAATAAAAGTCTAATAGCCTGTATTATAAAAGTCCTGTTTGACCACAAGTTTTCAGATAACTGTTATTTTCCCCAATAGTAAATATATACATCTACCAGTTAATTGCAGGAGAAAGTGGATAAAGAAAACTCAGGAGACTAGACACTAAAAATGCTCCACCATAAATTTTAACAGTATAGTACTCTAGTATAATATAGTATATTGCTGTTTGTTGTTCAGCTCTTTGCGAACCCATGGACTGTAGGCTCCTTTGTTCACAGGATTTCTCAGGCAAAAATACTGAAGTGGGTTGCCATTCCCTTCTCCAGGGAATCTTCCCAACCCAGGGATGAACCCATGTTCCCTGCATTGGCAGGCAGATTTTTTACCTCTAAGTCACCAAGGCCACCTGCACAGGGACAAGTGATCCATCCTACATATCACAAATCTGGTTCTCAAGGTAATGATATTAATATTCTTGATAATGACCCCATCCTTGCATTTAAATAGGTATGGATGCTGATAAATATTTCTTGAAAGATTTTTATTTAAAATTTTTTTAAAGTATTTAAAGATGATATCCAAAGGAATACCTTTCACTAATTCCAAACCTTCAGAAATTATTCCAGACAGCTATATTTTTATAACGTGAAGACTTATAGAAATTTACCCACTTCTGAGTGTGTATTTCTGAACATTTAAAAGAATATTATGATCATATTCCTCTGAGAATTTTAATGAAATGTTGGGCTTTACTGTATTCACTCCAACACGTCTCTGAAGTGAAAATTCCACTGAGTAAGGACCACATGGCAGTATGATAGTACTGTCAGAAGATGAGTCTCACACAGACAATTCAGAAGTGCCTAACATGGGAGATAAAACATTTAAGAGGCCTATGTGGAGTTTTAAGGTATAGTACAGAAAGCATAATTTTATATAAATACCTTTGAAGACTCAGTACATGAGATACTCTGAAGCTGCAGTAGTGGTGGATCTTCAGCAGTTAAGGCATCATTCATGATCAGTTCAGCTTTCTCTTTTTCCTCTTCAACGTCACCAATAGTCACCTGACTTTCCTTGGGTTTCTCAAGTGCAGTAGTAACAAAGTCTATCAAAAAGGAGTTCTTTTCATTTTCGGTTGATTTCAAGGAATTATGGCTTTCAGTGCATCCTTCATTCTGATCTACTTTGTGATAAAGTAACAGAATTAAATCTCCCTTCTGAATTAATGAGGTGGATAACTGATTCATTTGCTTTCTGCTAAATGAAAACTGTCTCTGATCTATCTTGCAAAATAGAAATGGAGAAAACAACCATATTCAACTTGAATAAACATTTTTCCACAGTGACCTATAACAGCAAAAATGGCTACTAATCCTACTAAAGCATTTGGCACACCTTAGAAAAATATCATAAAGTAAATAGAAAGGAATAACCACCTGAAATATAGACACGTCACAAATGCTTGTATAAATCAAGTAAATGAGATAGCAATATCTATTCTATTTAAAAGCCTGTGTTTCTTAGCTGGAACAAAAGGCATAGATCTCTAAGCTACCACAGTTACTAGCAATGTAGTTGTGAAATTGTACAGATACAGAGAAAACTAAGAATCAGTGCAATTCTAGAAGAGTTTACCACACAGAGAATAAAGTTATCTGCCAGAGTTTTACTCCCACTAAGATGCAGTGTTGCCTCTGATAACAAAAGCGCAGAAAGGAGGGTCTAATACTCACCATCTCAGTGCCCTAGGGGCAGGCTTAGGCTGTGGCATGGAGGATTCAGTTCTGCTTTTACAGAATTGCTTCTACTATTTTGATTCTATCACACTTTAGAATGTACAACAGAAAATCAGTGCTTTCTGTGCTGATCACCAGCTTTCAGTTCTCTAAGTACCTGGCCAAACCTGTATCTTTACTGTCAAAGTTTTAATGCTGAGGCTTTCATTACAGCCACTTTTGGGGAACTCATTTTGAGGTGAGCTAGATATAATATCACTTTATAATTCCAATTATATGTTCATATTTGGACAATACTCATGATTCAAAGTATCAGTAATGCATTCTGCTAATCAATGTACTCAGTGAAAAGAACTGAAAAGAACAAGGACTTTGGAGCCAAAGATTCAAATTATGGCTCCATCACTGACCTTACGTATGTTTCCCAGTATCTCTGCACTTCAGTTTTTTCATCTGTAAAATGATAAAAATTATACTACATAGTAAGCACTTAATAAATGTTAGTTATACACCTCAACCTTAGAAACAGCTATGCCTTTATATGTCATAGGACTAAGGAAAGAAAGAATGTTAACTTATTCATACCTCACACTTACACTTACACTTACCTAACACACTTGTATGTTAACTATGGTCCTGTTATATGTGCTTTACATGTATTAATTAATTTAATTCTCACAACCACTCTACTCATGCCCATTATAAAGATCCATACATAGGGCCAGAAAGGTCAGCTACCTTCTCACGTGGTTGTACCTGGATTTAAGTCCACCTTAGTCTCAATTTAAAAGTCCACCTAACCATTATGCTGACTGTTGGAGCAACACATACATAACAATAGCTCACCCTGAGCGAATACTCTACTTGTGTCAAGAACTGAGTTAGTGGCTAAAATGCATAGTGTCACTTAATTTTCACAATAGTCTAATGAGTTTGATCATTATAACTTGGTGGATTGAGGCACTGAGAAATTAAGTTCTGCATCTATAATCACAAGTTAGTAAATTGCATCATTGAGATTAAAACTCAGGCAAACATAAACATATATTGTTCATTTAACTATGTGAAGTATTACTCCTTTGGCATACTTCTATGGCATTTTAAGCAATACAGAAGTTCACAAATAAAATAAGGTAGGATACTTTAATATAATCACCTGTAATGGAGGCTTTTTCCTCAGATCCTAGTGAAAAGGAATCTTTAAGATTTTCTTTAACAGATGATGATGGTATACTTGTTAACCATGGATCCTATTTAAAGAAACTATGTAAGTTTAGTTCTCAAGATTTATGGAAAGCAATAGCAGTATTAAGACTACTTCATAACTCTGAAATATGCATTATTAGTTTTCTACTGAAACACCATAAGGGTTAAGTCAAAAGAGGTTATAATATATTTTACTTTCAAATTAAGAGCTATTTCAATTCTTTAACTGAAATTTCTAAATCCATTTTTAGCAACTTTCAAAACTACTACTGCTCTAGAATCAAATCTCAGAAATACTTAAGTATTTGACATCTCTTTCTCTAAGTATATACTTTCTAAGAAAGTATAAAGATCATAGGTCAAAAACCCTTAGTTTGAAACAAATATTATTAGTTGTTCAAACAAAAGCAATTCATAAAACCAAGTCCATTTGTGTGTGTGTTGTTGATTCAGTCATGTCTGACTCTTTGTGACTCTATGAACTGTAACTCATCAGGCTCCTCTGTCCATGGGATTATCCAGGCAAGAATATTGGAGTGGGTTGCCATTTCCTCCTCTAGGGAATCTTCCCGACCCAGGGATAGAACTCTGGTCTCTTTTATCTCCTGCCTTGGCAAGTGGGTTCTTTACCACTAATGCCACCTGGGAAGCCCAAAAACCAAGTAGCTACTTCCAAATATTTTAGATTAAGAAGTACATAGACTTCATGCACTTTAGTTTTCCTCAAAATTACTATATCTGAAATAAAATAATTATATATGAAATGAAGTAATTACATTTGTGTTCCTATATTAAAATCTCTTTATAGGATAATGCTCTAGTCTAAGGGTAATGATACTATAAGAAGTTTGATTTTTGTTACATAAAATTTTTTATTTTTTCCCCATATATTTAATGTCAAAAGCAACAGAAGGAAACCATCTAGGAAGATGGCAGAAGTACTAAAACACCAGAGTCTACCCTAAGAGATGAAGCTTTACCCAAGGAGATTTCCAAGTTAGTAGCTTTTCTCCTGAGAAAACTTCCCCAACTATGTAGCTCAAATAGTAGGAGGCTGCAACCTACCAGACTTGATTGAGGAGTCAGAGAATAGAGTTTAGGAATAGATGATCAGCCAATAAATTTGGGGAAGAGCTGCAGAGGGCAAGAACCTCAAGAACACCTGCATATAAAATCCACCTCAAACCCTTGGCTCAACTATACATGGCATGGAAAGGACCTCAGAGGGCCATGTAAAATTGTAGTAGCTAGAAAGTAAAAAAAAAAAAAAAAAAAAGCAGACATTTTAGTCAATGTCCATGGCAATGGAGACAGAGTTGGAAATGTGAATCTGGCCATAAAATAAGTATGATAGAACACATGTTCAGAGAAACATAATAGAATCCAAAATATCTACAACTTATCCTCCATAATATTCAGTATTCAATCAAAAAATTAAGTAACAGAAAATAGTGACTTATACTATGAATCCAAACAACAAAAACAGTCTATAGTAACCAAACCAGCGATGACCCAGATACTGCAATTGGCAAATAAGAAATTTAAAGTAGGTTTCATAAATATCTTCAATCATTTAGGAGGAAAAATAAACATATACACAGTGGTGGAATAGATGGATATCTTATTAGATACAGAAAATACAAAAAAAAAAAGAAAAAAGAAATTCCAGAGTTGAACAGTACTGAAATTAAAAACAACAACAACAAAAATTACTGGACAGACTAAGCAACAGATCAGATATGGTAGAAAAAAACAGTGAACTCAAAGTCTCTGAAGACACAAACTGAAGAAAACAAAGGGTAAAAAGACTGAAGAAGCATGAACATGAACAGAGAGATCAGTGAGACATTAGAAATTTCAGTGCACTAGATTACAAACAAGAGAAAAGAAAATGAAACAAACAAAAAATTAACTTCCCATCTTCCTGGAAAATATCACTTTACAGATCCTGAAACCTCAACAAAACCCAAGCAGGATAAACATAAATTATACCTAAGTACCTTATAGTCAAATTATTATAATTCAAAGAAAAAAGATAAAGTCTTGAAAAAAAATCCTGAAAGCTGTCAGGAAAAACAAAACAAAACAAAATGTTATATAATGAGTACAACAAGATAAATTTCTGCTGATTTTCTAACAGAAATCATAGAGTTCAGGAACAATGGAAACCTATAAAGAGCTGGAGGTAGCAGAAGAGAACTGTCAGCCCAGTAAATATTCAGCTAAGTCATCCTTCAAAAATGAAGATGAAGTGAATTTTTTTTAGATAAGTAAGATTGAGCAAACCTGTCACTGGCAAATCTATATTACAAGAAAAATAAAAATAAGTTCTTAAGATTGAAGGGAAATAACATTAGAAGGAATATGAATCCAAAGGAAGAAATGAGGATCCTTAGAAATGGCATATAAATCTAAGAAAACTACAAATGTTTATTCTAGTTTATTCTATGCTTTCAGTTCTTTAAAAGTCTAAGGCTAAAAGTTTAAAATCATTCACCATAAAACAACCATTTGGTCAAAAAAGAGATCACAAGGAAAATTAGAAAACATACTTAAAGGAGTGATAATGAAAACGAAAGTGAAGCTGCTTGGTCCTGTCTGACTCTGCAACCCCATGGACGGAGCAGCAGGCTGAGATTTTCCAGGCAACAGTGCTGGAGTGGGTTGCCATTTCCTTCTCCAGGGGATTTTCCCAACTCAGGGATCCAACCCAAGTCTCTTGCACTGTAGGCAGATGCTTTTATCATCTGAGCCACCAGGGAAGTCTGATAATGAAAATAAATGTCATCAAAAATGGGTGCTGTTCATCAAGCGTTAGAGGAAAATTCATAGTTTTTAAAAGTTTTGATAGGATGAAAAGCTTAAAAGGAAGGGACACATTTTCTAACTTAAAGATAAGCAAATTAAACCCAAAGAAAATAAAAGAAAGAAATAAAGAATAAAAAGCAGTGAAACTGGAAACAAACAACAGAGAAAACTAACAGTCAACATTGATTCTTAGAAAAGTTTTAACAAAACTGGGCAATGCCTATCGAAATTAAAAAAAAAGAGACAGAAAACATAAACTATACATTAGAGACGGAAGATGGAATATCATAATAATTTTATTGCCATCAAAAGCATAAGGGACTATCACAAACAACTTTATAAATATAGCATCTCAGAAAAAGTGGTCAAATTTCTAAATAGGCAAAAATTACTAAACTGATACAATATCAAATCTGAATACCGAAGTATCTATTCAAAAAAGGAAAAAAAATCAAATTTAGTATCAAAGACTTCACAAAGAAAATTCTAGGCCCATTTAATTTTGCTGGTGAAGTCTCCCAATTATGGGAAAAATGATACCAAATTTTTGGTTTCATACCAATTTTTAGAAAACAAAGAAAAAAGACACTCCCCAATTCATATGATACCCATGCCTGAAAATAACATTATAAGGAAAATATTATAGTCTGTCTCCATAAATACAGACACAGAACTCTTAACAAAGCATTAAGAAAATCTCACACTAAAATAACCTAATCGACCAGATTTTACCCCAGGAATACTGAGTTAATTTAACAGAAAAGTATAGATATGTAATTATCATGACATTCCATCTTCCATCACTAATGGATTGCTCCAAAATCACTGCAGATGGTGACTGCAGCCATGAAATTAAAAGACGCTTACTCCTTGGAAGGATTAGGACCAACCTAGATAGCATATTGAAAAGCAGAGACATTACTTTGCCAACAAAGTCTGTCTAGTCAAGGCTATGGTTTTTCCAGTGGTCATGTATGGATGTGAAAGTTGGACTGTGAAGAAAACTGAGCGCTGAAGAATTGATGCTTTTGAACTGTGGTGTTGAGGAAGACTCTTGAGAGTCCCTTGGACTGCAAGGAGATCCAACCAGTCCATTCTGAAGATCAGCCCTGGGATTTCTTAGGAAGGAATGATGCTAAAGCTGAAACTCTAGTACTTTGGCCACCTCACGCGAAGAGTTGACTCATTGGAAGAGAGTCTGATGGTGGGAGGGACTGGGGGCAGGATGACAGAGGATGAGATGGCTGGATGGCATCACTGACTCGATGGACGCTGAGTCTGAGTGAACTCCGGGAGTTGGTGATAAACAGGGAGGTCTGGCGTGCTGTGCTTCATGGGCTCGCATAGAGTCAGACACAACTGAGCGACTGAACTGAACTGAACTGAACTGACAGATATGTATCATCATACGAACACACACATGAAAGAAACGTAGAAAGTGAGGCTGCAGCAAAAAAGAAAGTGTCACTCTTTCCATATTTAGCTGTGACACTTGAGGGGAAGTAAGGCAGCAGAGAGAGGTGCAGTGTCATGTAAGAATTCATACACAGTTTAAGAGACATAAGCACAGTTGAATGTGGATGATAATAGACTCTTCCAGAGGCAAAGAAAATGGATATAGGAGAAAGAAAGGTAGGACAAAAAATTAATGCAAATCCCTGAAAAGGTGGGCTTAAAGCATATTCACAGCATGCTTGGGAAAATTTTATAATCAGGAATAAGAAAATTTTAGATTATTAAAAACAAAAGTATCTAATATGATCAACAATAAAAAAGATCTACATTATGGGCTATGTTACCGTCATTAAGGTGAATGCAGTCTCAAGATCACCTAGCAACACAGAAACACTTTATGAGCTCAGTGCTAAGAGGTTAAAAAAAAAAGCATAATACAAAACATTATGAATGTTAAGATGACAAATATGATAAAATAAGTATAGGAACCTATATGCAGGTCAGGAAGCAACAGTTAGAACTGGATATGGAACAAGAGACTGGTTCCAAATAGGAAAAGGAGTACGTCCAGGCTGTATACTGTCACCCTGCTTATTTAACTAATATCATGAGAAATGCTGGGCTGAAGAAGCATAAGCTGGAATCAAGACTGCTGGGAGAAATATCAATAACTTCAGATATGCAGATGACAACACCCTTATGGCAGAAAGTGAAGAGGAACTAAAAAGCCTCTTGATGAAAGTGAAAGAGGAGAGTGAAAAAGTTGGCTTAAAGCTCAACATTCAGAAAACGAAGATCATGGCATCTGGTCCCATCACTTCATGGGAAATAAATGGGAAACAGTGGCAACAGTATCAGACTTTATTTTGGGGGGCTCCAAAATCACTGCAGATGGTGACTGCAGCCATGAAATTAAAAGATGCTTACTCCTTGGAAGGAAAGTCATGACCAACCTAGATAGCATATTGAAAAGCAGAGATAATACTTTGCCAACAAAGGTCCGTCTAGTCAAGGCTATGGTTTTTCCAGTGGTCATGTAAGAATGTGAGAGTTGGAACACCCTTATGGCAGAAAGTGAAGAGGAACTAAAAAGCCTCTTGATGAAAGTGAAAGAGGAGAGTGAAAAAGTTGGCTTAAAGCTCAACATTCAGAAAACGAAGATCATGGCATCTGGTCCCATCACTTCATGGGAAATAAATGGGAAACAGTGGCAACAGTATCAGACTTTATTTTGAGGGGCTCCAAAATCACTGCAGATGGTGACTGCAGCCATGAAATTAAAAGATGCTTACTCCTTGGAAGGAAAGTCATGACCAACCTAGATAGCATATTGAAAAGCAGAGATAATACTTTGCCAACAAAGGTCCGTCTAGTCAAGGCTATGGTTTTTCCAGTGGTCATGTATGGATGTGAGAGTTGGACTGTGAAGAAAGCTGAGCACCGAAGAATTGATGCTTTTGAACTGTGGTGTTGGAGAAGACTCTTGAGAGTCCCTTGGACTGCAAGGAGATCCAATCAGTCTATTCTAAAGGAGATCAGCCCTGGGTGTTCCTTGGAAGGAATGATGCTAAAGCTGAAACCCCAGTACTCTGGCCACCTCATGCAGAGTTGACTCATTGGAAAAAACTCTGATGCTAGGAGGGACTGAGGGCAGGAGGAAAAGGGGACAACAGAGGATGAGATGGCTGGATGGCATCACCAACTCGATGGACATGAGTTTGAGTGAACTCCGGGAGTTGTTGATGGACAGGGAGGCCTGGCGTGCTGAGATTCATGGGGTTGCAAAGAGTCGGACACGACTGAATGACTGAACTGAACTGAAGTATAGGGAAAATAGCCCCAAAGGGAATAAGAATAATGAACATTGTTGTTATCAAGTGGTGGGATTATGAGCAGATATTTTTCAATTAAACTTTCTGTCATTATATAATGTTACTTCAAAAACTTTAGGGATACTTCTTTCTGTAATCAAGGGACATAACATGCATCACAAAGAGGATTTAGTTAGGCATCACTACCAGTCTGAATAATGTCCCTCAAAATTCATGTCTATCCTGAATCTCAGATGGGATTAATTAAAATGAGGGTATACTAGACTAGGGTGGACTCTAAGTCAAATGGCTGGTGTCTTTTTTTAGAGGAAAGTGAGGGGAGACACAGAGACCAAGGGGAAAAGGCCATGTGATCAAAGAGAGGGATTAGAGTGATGCCGCTGAAAGGCAAGGCCCACCAAAGATTTCTGACAGTCACCAGAAGCTGGAAGAAGCAAGGAAGGATTTTTCTCTAGAGCCTTCAGAGAGAATATGACCCTACCCACACTTCAATTTTGGACTTCTGACCTCCAGAACTGAAAAAACTTCTGTTGTTTGAAGTCTAATTTGTGGCAATTTGTTGTATCAGCTACAGTGAACTACCAGGATATCCACTCAGCCACATGATCTTATCAATAACTGTTTGGCTTTGATAAGCCCATTTCTTCTCCAGATTTTTATAACAAATTAGGACATAGCACACTGAAGTTAGAGAGGCTTATATCAAATTGCCAGCTTTACTGGTAAAGCTAAGCTACAGGACAAGAGTGGAGCAAGAAGCCCACTGTAATCACACTTCTGGTCTGAACTGGAGAGATCCATTCGTTTAGCTGTGATACAAAGGACTTCCTGTCTCCCTTTGTACCACCTCTCTTACTCACATCTGAACCACAGAGGAGTCAGAAGAGAGAAGCTTAGCCAGATACTGTTCAGTTTTCTCTGATCTGCTTAAGCAGATTGTGGAGCAAGAATGTTCTTCCCATACTTATCCCTTCTGAAATGTGAGGTGGACGTTCCTAGCCATAGTGAAATTTAAATACAGGAGGCCAAGTGTTCTTCCCTAATGACAATACACAGTAAACTCCTGATGAACTCCTGAAGGCTCATATCTTCTATTCCCATTGTGGTATTCCCCAAAAGATAGGACACTACTGTGAACATTCAGTATGCATTTGTTGAGTGACTAAAACCAAATGAATAAAATCATACTAGCCATAAATTATACAATTAAAATATGTGTAAATATATACTTGCAATTAAAGTGTTGCAAAGATTCAAAAGGACTGCACTGTTTTTTCACATTTAACTTTCTCTGATATTGGATGCATCTTATGACTGGCATGTTATAGCTTAATTAGCAGTTTTCTTCCTTCTTAGCAGTACACTAATTCTGCATCTTTGCTCTATCTTACAATGCAGTTTTAGACCCAATAGAATATATTTTAAAAATTAAAGTTCCTTGTCATTTGCTGAAGAAAACATGTAAAACACACACAAACACACACATGCATGTACACAAATATTCTTTCTCTTATAATCAGATACAACAACCTGAACTCAAAACACCATTCAGCAACAGTGCTAACCTCAGGATTAAGGTTTTCAGAGAATGCATTCTTCTCAGCTTCTGGTTGTCTGCCATTCAGCCTTGGGAGGAACGAAGGTGTGGAATGTGCCTCTAAATCTTCGTGTGGAACAGTTTCTCTATTGTCTCCTAGGCTATCTCTCTTGTCCCCGTGGCTGTGCTTTTTCAACATACTCCTTGGTCGAGGTGAAGGCTTAAACTGGTTGTCTGCTTCAAGGCTGCTGTTATTTTCTGCAGAAAAATACAATGCTTTCATACATTTAATACAGTAATATATATATATATTTATATATATATATATTTAAGATGGTCATGACTTCTTCTACACCCCATGTGCCACCAAACTTCCGTCCTGTTTCCAAGCACCTTGCCTCTCTGTCCTGGAGAAGCCCATACCCTTCTCTACAAAGAACTCCAGAAAGTAAAAATAGGTAATAGTTCACAATAAAAAAAAAAAAAATTTAATGGCTGCCATTCTGAAAGTAACCAGTATACTTCACTCTTGGGAGTAGTTAACTATTCTAGTTTATCAACTCTCATAGTATTAACAATTTTTTAATACAAACAAAACCATGTCTTGATTTCAGCCTTTATAAAATGAGGCAGTTCAGCTATCAAACCTTAATTGAGTGTCTGCCACCAGGCTCTGTTCACATCACTCACATGAACAGATCTTAGAAAAAAGACACTGGCAATGGCCCTGTCCTAGGATTTTAGAGGTTGGGGAGGGAGATGATTGTAAACAAATAAAATTATAAGACAAAGGTCAGTGCTGTAACAAGTATGAAGATGATGTTGGTACAGGGGTAGAAGAGCCAGTGTCCCTGGAAAAAAGAATGGAGAACTCGACAACTTGTGAGCTGCTCTTCTCTGAGTCCATAAAACCTCTCCAGCAGTTATTAAAATTTCTCAGTTACTATTTCCACTACTTCTAAGTTTAAAACAACAATCTAACGCTGGTATACTTCCAGCCCTCAAAACATGATATACATGAACTTTTCCCTAAATTTCTCCTTTTATATATATATATATACATTTCTCCACTATCCTACCAATGTATTCTTCTGACAAAGCTGCAAAATTGAATACCTTTCTTTTTACTGGTAAGTAGGGTTATAAATCCTGCTAGAAGATTCTAGAGTCAGACCTAATTGGAACCACTATAAATGTTTAACTGCCAGTTTTAGGTATGTCCTAAATTCTGGTCAAATGTCCAATTTAAAATCCAAGAGTTAGCCTAGATTTCTCCCTCAAAATCCAAAGAATCATGATATCCTATTGACTCCACCTCTAAATATCTCTCATTTATCCCACCTTCTGCAACCCCACTGTCAGTTCCTTATCCAGTCTTGCCTAGATTACTGCCTCAGCAACGTTTATGAAACACAAATCAGATCACACCACCCCTCACCACAGATTCTTCAGTGGCTCCCATCATCCAGTCCTGCAGGTGCACTGCCTGTGAACAGTATAAAAGGTTTCAGTCTTGCCCCTGGCCAGCTGTGCTGCCGTGTCACTGGCACACTCCCTTGGTAATCTGTCCTGATATGCTGGGCTCGCTCTCCTTCTGCAGTTGGGCCACCTCTCTTGCCACCAAACTTTTACCCTAGTTCTTCCTTTGCCTAGGATGTCTACTTCTGGCTTCTCCTGATAAATGCTTGCTTGTCTTTGGAATCTCTGTTTAAGCAGAATATTATATAAAGCTTGATAAAAGGTTTTGAGTTTTTTTTTTACTGTAACAACAACACTTAGCAGGAGATCCATTCTCTTAACAAAATTTTAAGTGCAGAATACAGTATTATAACATAAAGGCGCAAAGCCATACAGCAGAACTCTAGAACTTGTTCATCTTGCTAACTGAAACTTTATACCTTTTGACTAGCAATTTCCATTTCCCTCTTCCTCTGGCCACTCATAACTACCATTCTTACATTGAAATCTTAACCCCAAGTGATATATTAGGAAGTAGGGCCTTTGGGAGGTGATTATGTCATAAAGGCAGACCTTCATGAATGGAATTAGTGCCCTAAAAACAATGTTCTAGAAAGTTCCCTTGCCCTTTCCACTAGGTAAAGCTACAATGGGAAGCATGCAACATGGAAAAGGACCCTAACCGACCATATGAGCCCTGTGATATCAGACTTTCGTCCTCCAGAACTGTGAGAAACAGATTTTTGTCGGTTATAATTCACCCAGTTTGAAGTTTCTGGTTGTGCTGTGCTGCTAAGCTACTTCAGTCAGGTTTGACTCTTTGCGAACCCATGGACTGTAGCCCACCAGGCTCCAACATCCTTGGGATTTTCCTGGCAAGAAGACTGGAATGGGTTGCTATTTCCTCCTCCAGGGGATCCTCCCAACCCAGGGATCGAATCTGCATCTCCTGCATTGTCAGGTGGGTTCTTTACCACTAGCGCCATCTGGGAAGCCTCAGTAGTATTTGAGAAGTATTTGATTTCAGCAGCCCAAATGAGTAAGACAGTATTGGAGGATTGGTACCACATCTCTAATGCTGCAGTCACACTTACCATCACAGTGCTTGTAACAGTGAGACATATCAAACAACAAATATGTGTGGATAAATAAAACGATCTGCCTATGAACAAATGCTGAAAAATAAAGTGAATAGTAAAAGCATTTATAGCATGCTTAATTTATGCCAGATTGCTCTAAACCCTTCAGATTCATAAACTCATTTAATTGCCTCAAACCCCTTGCAGAGGTTCAACTACTGGCCCCTTTCACAGACAGATAAAATGAGGAACAAAGAGCTCATATGCCTATGGTTATAAACTCTAGCTTGTGGAACTAAAGCAGGAGTACCCTGGCTCCAATGCTAATGGAGTCAAGGTGCTCCTGCTTTAAAGTTAAAACAAAGACAGCACACCTTGTAAAAATTACTTTCTACAATCACCATCAATATGACCATTACCTGATAAAGTGAAAGACTTTGATTATTGTACTTTTTACAGCAGAATATTTAAGTCTGAATTGGCAATAAGAGTTCATGATCTGAGCCACAGTCAGCTCCCGGTCTTGTTTTTGCTGACTGTATAGAGCTTCTCCATCTTTGGCTGCAAAGAATATAATCAGTTTGGTTTGGGTATTGACCATCTGGTGATGTCCATGTGTAGAGTCTTCTCTTGGAAGAGGGTGCTTGCTATGACCAATGCATTCTCTTGGCAAAACTCTATTAGCCCTTGCCCTGCTTCACTTTGTACTCCAAGGGCAAATTTGCCCATCAATCCAGTTAGCTCTTGACTTCCTACTTTTGCATTCCAGTCCCCTATAATGAAGAGGACATCTTTTTTGGGTGTTAGTTCTAAAACATCTTCTAAGTCTTCATAGAACCATTCAACTTCAGCTTCTTCAGCATTGTTGTTTGGGGCATAGACTTGGATTACTGACATATTGAACAGTTTGCCTTGGAAACGAACAGAGATCATTCTGTCATTTTTTGAGACTGCATCCAAGTACTACATTTTGGACTCTTCAGTTGACTATGATGGCTACTCTATTTCTTCTAAGGAATTCTTGCCCACAGTAGTAGATACAATGGTCATTTAAATTAAAGACTTGGATTACTGACATACTGAACAGTTTGCCTTGGAAACGAACAGAGATCATTCTGTCATTTTTTGAGACTGCATCCAAGTACTACATTTTGGACTCTTCAGTTGACTATGATGGCTACTCTATTTCTTCTAAGGAATTCTTGCCCACAGTAGTAGATACAATGGTCATTTAAATTAAGTTTGCTCAATCCAGTTCATTTTAGTTCACTGATTCCTAAAATGTCAGTGTTCACTCTTACCATCTCCTGTTTGACCACTTCAAATTTGCCTTGATTCATGGAACAAACATTCCAGGTTTCTATGCAATATTGCTCTTTACAACATTGGACTTTACTCCCATCATCCATCATATCCACAACTGGGTGTTGTTTTCATTTTGATTCCATCTCTTCATTCTTTCTGGAGTTATTTTTCCACTGATCTCCAGTAGCATACTGGGCACCTACCAATCTGGGGAGTTCATGTTTCAGTGTCCTATCGTTTTGCCTTTTCATACTAAAGTGATTTGTCATTCCCCTCTCCAGTGGACCACGTTTGGTCAGAACTCTCCACCACGACCTGTCTATCTTGGTTGCCCCTACACGGTATGGCTCATAGTTTCATTGAGCTGGACAGGCTGTGGTTCATGTGATCAGTTTGGTTAGTTTTCTGTGATTGTGGTTTTCATTCTGTCTGCCTTCTGATGGAGAAGGATAAGAGGCTTATGGAAGTTTACTGATGGGAGAGACTGACTGAAGGGGAAACTGGGTCTTGTCGAGAGCTGGTGATCGACAGGGAAGCCTGGCATGCTGCAGTCCATGGGGTGGCAAACAGTCGGACACGACTAAGTGACTGAACTGAACAGCAGATAAGCGAGAACAAAGGAAACTTTCAGGTTCTAATATTTTTATAAAGCATTAAATGATATTCAACAATATCTCAACTGGTGATCGACAGAGAAGCCTGGCATGCTGCAGTCCATGGGGTGGCAAACAGTCGGACACGACTAAGTGACTGAACTGAACAGCAGATAAGCGAGAACAAAGGAAACTTTCAGGTTCTAATATTTTTATAAAGCATTAAATGATATTCAACAATATCTCATATTAAAAATATTAAGTTCTAAACATAATAAAGAAAAAATTCTAAAAATTTAGATAGAGCTAAACTTGTAAACCACATTACTTCCTTAATGAATAAATTATTCATTTATATATTCAAATATTTAAAGAATTCTACATGCCAGGCACTAACCAGCAGACTCAACTTTTTCCTTCAACTTGAATAACCTTGGAATAATGATTTCAAATATTTTATACCAAAATTCCACAGCTCACAGTTTCTTATTACCTAATGAAAAGCTTTTCAGAATCAGGACAAATAAGATAAACATAATCTATAAAAATAGTTTTTCAAACTCAACTAGGACTAGGGAATAATACATACTCTATCTTTCATAAAGATTCACTGTGCATATGTCTTTACTAATGGTTCCAAGAAGTTCTCTCATGAAAAAATTGGTTCAAAATTTCTATAACTGTGTTTTCCCCTTAATACAATGAACAAATTGTGGAAAATACTGTGGGAAATGGTGATGTATTGGATTATTCACTATTTGACTATGTTTCCCTTCTCTCCATTTTTTATTTTACTCAGCACACTGGTAAGGTACATTTTAGCAAGTAAATTCTGTTTCATTAGACCTTGTGCTTACACTTTTGTAGACGTTTATACTTTAGTGTGATGAGTGTGTGCTGTAATGTCTGACTCTTTGCAACCCCATGGGACTATAGCCCACCTGCCAGGCTCCTCTGTATTTTTATTTTACTCAGCACACTGGTAAGGTACATTTTAGCAAGTAAATTCTGTTTCATTAGACCTTGTGCTTACACTTTTGTAGACGTTTATACTTTAGTGTGATGAGTGTGTGCTGTAATGTCTGACTCTTTGCAACCCCATGGGACTATAGCCCACCTGCCAGGCTCCTCTGTCCATGGGACTTTCCAGGCAAGATACTGGAGTCCTCCTCCCAGAGGATCTGTCCCACCCAGGGATCAAACTCACCTCTCCTGCATCTCCTGCACTGGCAGGTGGATTCTTTACCACTGTGCCACCTGGGTACGTTCTTCAAACAATTCTGTAGGAAGGGAAAGCAAGGTCCCTCTCCTTCCTCATGAGGACAATAATGTTTACGCTATTGCTAAGGTCATACATAATTAACATATAGTGGCTTTTTCCCTAGTATCATTGCTGAGTCATATCTTCTCCTCATTTCAAAGTGGATAGGATTATCAAGGGTGGAAAAAGGAGTGGGTCCCTAATACATATCTGAAATAAAGCTTTGCCTGAGGTTATCAGAGCTATCTAATATATAAGTATAAAATACTTACCAGTATTGTATTTAATGATGATATAAAGGAAAGAGGTTTTTGTGAAGGTTAGTATCAACTACTATTGTTTTCCATAAAACAGAAAAAGACTGGAAGACCCCCAAATCCTTCACCTTCTATGCCACTGTTCCTGCACGGTAGCCCAGGGGATCTCATGGCAGTTGGTGTCTGCCTCACTCCATCCCTGCTCCACTACGCCCAGGGCTCAGTAGAATTGTGGAGAAACTACTGTAATGGTCACACCAGGAACTTTCCCACAGAAAACTGAGTTTTAGTGGATTTTCCTGGGGAACGGAGAAACCACATGGAGATTCTCTTAAGGAAAGTCTGGAGGCTTAAATGAGAAGAGTAACAACACCTCTGTCCCCAACCCCCATTTCAAATATACAAATGTCACATAGATATTCTGGCAAACGGCTGCACGGAAATGATGCTTTAGGACTAGCCCCAGTGCTGCTCTCTTAACCCTAATGTCTGGAGTGAGATGCATTAGAAAGGATTCCATTGTAGTTACACTGATAAAAGCAAAATTGGAGCTCATATGTCTAAGCGAGGCTGGACGTGGATGCTCAAAGTTCTTCCACCTCCTGCATTCATTCAGTCTTGCATCTCTGCTGGTGCCTGACAGGAAGCCAAAGAATTTTCAGTCATCCATATCCATCGTCGCTAAGGCCTATAGGCTCCAGTTTTGTTTTTAGCAGTGTAACTACAATGGAATCTTTTCTAATCAATCTCATACTCCAGACATTAGGGTTAGAGCAGCGCTGGGGCAGTCATTTGCCAGAATATTTGTTTGACATTTGTATATTTGAAATGGGGGTTGGAGGACAGGAGGGAGAGGTGTGATTGCTCTTGCTATTTAAGCCTCCAGACGTTCCTTACAGTTACGGCTTTCCTCTATGGTTCTGGGTTTCCCAGGTCCCACTAGTGGTAAAGAAACTGCCTGCCAATACAGGAGACATAAGAGACGTGGGTTCGATCCTTGGGTTGGGAAGATCTCCTAGAGGACGGCATGGCAACCCACCCAGTATTCTCGCCTGGAGAGTCACGTGGACAGAGAAGCCTGGTGGGCTACAATCCATAGGGCCACAAAAAGTAGGACACAACTGAAGTGACTTACTACATACACACGCACCCAACTTCTGCACAGCCAGATCTCCAATATACGGGCTTCCTTGGTGGTTCACATAATAAAGAATCTGCCTGTAATGCAGGAGACCTGGTTTCAATCCCTGGGTTAGGAAGATCCCTTAGAGAAGGGACTGGCAACCCACTCCAGTGTTCTTGCCCTAAGAATTCCATGGACAGAGGAGCCTGGCAGGCGACAGTCCATGGGGTCACAAAGAGTCAGACAGGAGTGAGAGACAAACATTTTCACTTTCATTTTCTATACTTCTATTATTTTCATTTATATCTATAAAATTAAAAAGTTAAGTCTCTTTTCTTAAATATTTATCAGCCCCTATGTAAAAATATTTTGTAATTATCTTAAAATAAATTTTCAAGAAATGCAACAAATTATCTGAAGATGTACTTTTGATCCACTCTAGTAGTCTTGCCTGGAAAATCCCATGGACAGAGGAGCCTGGCGGGCTGCAGTCCATGGGATTGCAAAGAGTCCAACACAGCTTAGTGACTAAACCAAACCAAACCAACAAATTACCTGAAGATGTACTTTTGATTGGAAGAATTCTAGGTTTAGTTTCCATTTTAATTTTCTCTTTTTCAACTTCCTGTTGTTTATTTTGAGATTCAGGTAAGGGATTTACAACCATGCCTTCACCATTATCAAGTGCAATGTCATCGTTTTTGATAGAGAATACTGGCTCATGTTTCCTCACATCACTGTTTGATTTCTTGGTTTTCAAAAAAGACAGTTTGGGAGGATTATTTTCTTCATCATCTGATATGTAAAAATTATTCATTTTTTTCTTAACTAAATTTTCATCTACTGAGGTGTCAGAAAAATCACCTAAGGAAACGGGAAAAATAGAAGAGAAAAATATTTTCAATAGTACATTTTAAAGTTTTAAAGGTTAAATCAATCAAAAACATTACCTTAAAGACTAGCTATGAATTTACAACTGTGAATAGATTTGGAACCCTAAGAAAACTCCTAACTTAGGCAGTCTAAAAATTAAAAATTTCCGTTTCATTTACAGTTATTCACTGAATATCAAAGAATAAAACACTGAATTTCAAGTTCAGAATTTTGTATGTTTATCTTGAAAAGTGAAATGTTAATATCTTACATAACTAAAGAAACCAAATTAATCATACAGTACTGATATACTGGATTTTTAAAACTGATTCCCTTTCACAGCCAAAAAACCTTGATTTAGGAAAAGCATTATAAAAGTGATTCTGATGTACCCAAAGTTCAGTTCTATGATCCCTAATTATTACCTCACTGTAGGTCTCATAGGGTTGGCCTTAAAGATGAACTCATCATCTCCAATATAATTTACCACTGACACGCAAATCTGCTATCAGCTAATTTTCAGTTTTATATACACATTCAGAAGAAAAAAACAACAAGGACAATCATACAACTTCTTGAAAATTAAGAGTGAATTTTTATTCATTAAAAATTTGGAGACCTAAAACCAATGAATTCACTGGTATTATTTTAGAATGGTGATTTCTGTTTTGTTTTCAGGTTTGGGCTATACATAACTAAGGAAGCAAAAAGAAGACATTTCTTTTCCCATGTTCTCACATACCAGTCTCATCACTGTCAAAGTCATCTGAGTATTCAGAACTTCTTTGTCTGGCTGAGCGAGCTGTAATTGCTTTTATTAGCTCATCCTGAAATGAGATATTTAAAATCAGTCTCCACCCAAATGTGTACTCTCATATGTAGAACTAATTCTTTAAACAAATAATGCTTGATTAATAACTGCTTTAAAACTCAGATTTCATTCATCTAACAAATATTTACTGAAACCCTACTTTATGCCATGCACCCAAACTCTAAGAGACAACACAGAACATCACAGGCGACCCCTTTTTTCATGGAACTTACAGTTAAACAAGACAGACAACACCAAGAAAATTAATTGAGGGACTCTATCTGGACCAGGTTCATTATAAACTGATATTTTGGAAGAAACTGGTATTCTTTATGATCTTTTGTTTCAGCATATTGCTATTAACAGATGTAATCAATACCATAAATTGAGAATTCAGTTCAAAATTGTAGCAACTGGACAGAGAAAACTTAAATGTTATTATGTTAAACCAGAAAAAAAAATAACAATCTTTATATGAAAATGGCAATTAGAAGCTGCTATTTAACTTTCACAAGCGAGTTTAACTTTTAATATTGTAAGAACCTAGTATTTAGTTTGGTAGTCTTCAGGCCACACAGAAGAGGTGGTAATACTAAAGCCCAAATACAGTCATCTGCAAAGTCTCAAAAGAAACAGGATTTACTCATGCTCTATATAGGACTGTTCTAGGATTATTTTCAAGTCCAATATTCCTAATACAGGAATTACCTGGTAAAATCATTCAAAATAAAAATACTTTACCTGAAAAGTAGTTCTTTTGGTGACTTTTGGACTCTTTGTATACGCCAAAGTTGTGCTAAAAACTTCATCAGACATAGTGTGTTTTAATTCTTGACCTTTATAAAATGGCTAACAAATGACAGGAATAATTCAACCTCTGATGATGGCTGAAACACACAAAAAACAAGTCAGACATTTTTGCATGCTTGAGAATTTGTATTATTATATTTAATGCTTCCTTGACTACCAGAAAGTGAAGTGGCTCAGTCGTGTCCGACTTTTTGCCACCCCATGGACTGTAGCCTACCATGCTCCTCTGTCCATGGGATTTTCCAGGCAAGAGAACTGGAGTGGGTTGCCATTTGACCATCAGAAAACCCAACAAAATCAAGAAAAGCATCACTGAGCTGCAGGTTCACTTCAACAGAGTTCTTGAAAGTAAATAGCAAATTCTACCAACAAACTGGTTTTCAAAGAGCAAAGAAAATTCAAACTTAAGTTATCTTAAAGTAGTTTTACAATTATTTTATTATCTTAAATAAGTTTTACAGTTATTGCACTCACTTGAATAGTTGTTGCCAATTAAAACAAACTTTTCTACCTCTCTTCCATTCAAAAGTATAATATTGCCTACAAAAGAGGCAATACTTATTTAAAAGTATTCAAAAGGCTACTTTTATTTTTAAAATGAAAAGTCTACTTTTATTTAAAAGCTATACTTATTTAAAGGAAGACTACTGTCAGCATAAAGGATCATCTAAGAACATCATTAAAAATTTTTTTTTCTTTCACTCTACCCTTTCACAAAAATATTAACACAATTAGATA
>SJYC01006788.1:0-22353 GCA_006408675.1 Madoqua kirkii
TTGTTGCCAATTAAAACAAACTTTTCTACCTCTCTTGCATTCAAAAGTATAATATTGCCTACAAAAGAGGCAATACTTATTTAAAAGTATTCAAAAGGCTACTTTTATTTTTAAAATGAAAAGTCTACTTTTATTTAAAAGCTATACTTATTTAAAGGAAGACTACTGTCAGCATAAAGGATCATCTAAGAACATCATTAAAAATTTTTTTTTCTTTCACTCTACCCTTTCACAAAAATATTAACACAATTAGATAAAACAAAATGAAGCTTTACAAAATGGGCCCGCGAAGGTTTCCAGTTGCTCCAGGAGGAGACTGCGGGCCGTCTCGCTGCCCTTGCAGGGCGCTGGGACCGCTCTAGCCCTACAAGCCCTGTGCCTAACCGCTCGGCCATCGCAGCCGACCCAATAACCGCCAGTAGCCAGGCCAATGTACGGCCGAGCGCGGCTCCGGCCCCAGTTCTCCGCGACCCGCAAGTCCCGCCTTCTCTACTCACCTGGCATTCCTGCGGAGGGCAGCCTGCGATCCGAGAACCCAGCGGCTGGTCCCTCTACCGGCCTGCGCCTGGCTGCTTTCAGAGACCTGACTTCTTAGGAAGCGTGGAGACGGGACTAAGAACGGAGGTGGGAGAGGTTGCTAAGATACAAGATCTCTGGGAGGAAGTGACTTCTCCCGCCCCGGGCCTCGGGTACCGAACGCCGCCCTGCAGCCCTACGCGTCACTGAGGCGACCGCCCAAGGAAGGAAATGACGTCAGCCCTCTGGGTCGGGGGAGAAGGGTGTTTTACCTGTCTCCAGTGCTTCAGTCGTTACCTAGGAGACGGGACCCGTCCGGCTGCCTGAGAGTCGGCGCCTGCGCACTGAAAGTTGGCGCCTGCCAGTGGCGTGAGGGAATTCATCAGAGCAAAGCATATCCGTTGTTTTGCCAAGGTTGTCACAGATACGAAGTTCTGTGAATCGGAGTAGTGTACTGACGGACTAATGCACTGACAGATGGAACAGAAAGGCAAGATAATGACTTTTGCAGGCTCAGGAGTCAAAGGGCACATTTGAATCCTGGCGCACCTCTCTCTGTTTCTGTTTCTGTGATGTCCTGCAAGTTAAGGTCTGTATACCCTAGTTTCCTCTTCTATATTAAAAAAAAAAAAAAAAAGGAGGCTATAATATTAATAGTAACCTTAATAGCCATAAAGAAAGCTGAGCGCCAAAGAATTGATGCTTTTGAACTGTGGTGTTGGAGAAGACTTTTGAGAGTCCCTTGAACTGCAGGGAGATCCAGCCAGTCCATCCTAACGGAAATCAATCCTGAATATTCATTTGAAGGAATGATACTGAAGCTGAAGCTCCAATGCTTTGGCCATACGACGCGAAGAACTGACTCATTGGAAAAGACCCTGATGCTGGGAAAGATTGAGGCCAGGAGGAGAAGGGGATGACAGAGGATGAGATGGTTGGATGGCATCAACGACTCGATGGACATGAGTTTGAGCAAGCTCCTGGGTATTGGAATGGACGGGGAAGCCTGCCGTGCTGCCATGCATGTGGTAGCAAAGAGTCCGACACGACTGAGTGACTGAACAGAGGTGAACTGGCTAATAGCGTTGCTGTGAGTATTGAATGAAATTATGCAGATGGAATACTTAAGAGATTGCCTGGGATTGCATTCCATCAGTGTTAGATAACACTCTATGTAACTCAGCCACAAAGGGCCTGTACAGAAGTCATTCCTTGTCCACACAGCTTAAAACCCATTCCAAGTGTTTCTTTAATGTACATACTTTGGGTATGTATTCAGTGGATATTCTGGCTAAATTTAAATCAGTCAACAAAATAATCTAAAAAGGCAGAGGTCTGTGTGCTGATAAAGTAACCAAAAATAACAGCACTTAACTAGCATAGGTAATCCTTAACAAAATAAACAAAAGAAAAAGACACTTCTTTAGAGACTTTAAAATAACAGGGATTTCTATTTTTTTTTTTAATTTAGAAGAAGCTTAATCCTAATTGAATTGTCTGAATTTATTATCATTGACTAGTAATACTAATTAAATTTGTTCTCAGTATTTTTCCCCCTACCTCTGAATTTTTTTTTTTTTACTTCTTCAACTATTTATAAAGAAATCACAGTGGATACAAGTTCAATAAATCAATATGTTGAAAAACTAAATGTGCATAGCAAGAAATACTAAATTTAGGGTTTTTTGTTTTTTTTTTTTTTTAAAGACAGTCCATGCTTTTAACAATCTGTGCAATGCAATTTTTTAAATACATGTTCAGTTTATGGTCAACTTGTTTGAAAAATTTAGTTTGATCAACATTTGCTTAACTTCGATGTTTTCAAGAAGTTCTTTTTAACTTTTTACTTTGTATTGGATTATAGCCGATTGTCAATGTTGTGATAGTTTCAGGTGAACATTAAGGGACTTGGCTTCTCATATACGTGTATGTATTCTCCCCCAAACTCCCCTTCTATCCAAAATGCTACAATACATTGAGCAGGGTTTCATGTGCTATACAGTAAGTAGGTTGTTGTTGGTTATCCATTTTAAATAGAGCAGTGAGAACACATCCACCCCAACTCACTAACTATCCCTTTCGCACATGCTTTCCCCCCTACAACCATAAGATTGTTCTCTAACTCTATGGGTGTCTGTTTTGTACATTGATCTGTATCAGTTCTTTTCAGATTCCACATATAAGAGATGTCATATGCTATTTTTCCTTCTCTATCTGACTTACTTACACTTACTATGGCAATCTCTAGGCCCATGTTGCTGCAAATGGCATTGGTTTATTCTTTTTAATGTTTGATTAATATTCAATTGTATATGCATATGTATATGTATACCATATCTTCGTTATCCATTCTAGGTTGCTTCCATGTCTTGCTATTGTAACAATGCTTCAATAAACACTGGGATGTCTGTATCCTTTCAGATCATGTTTTTCTCTGGATATATGCCCAGGAGTGGGATTGTGGGACCCTGCATATGTCCATATGATAACTCTATTTTTAGTTTTTTGAGGAACCTACATACTGTTCTCCATAGTGGCTATACCAATTTACATTCCCACTAACAGAGTAGGAGGGTTCCCTTCTCTCCACACCTCCTCCAGCATTTATTGTTTGTTCATTTTTTGATGGTAGCCATTCTGGCTGTTGCTGCTGCTGCTGCTGCTGCTAAGTCACTTCAATTGTGTCTGACTCTATGCGACCCCATAGATGGCAGCCTATGAGGCTCCCCCATCCCTGGGATTCTCCAGGCAAGAACACTGGAGTGGGTTGCCATTTCCTTCTCCAATGCATGAAAGTGAAATGTGAAAGTGAAGTCGCTCAGTTGTGTCCAACTCTTCGCGACCCCACGGACTGCAGCCCACCAGGCTCCTCCATCCATGGGATTTTCCAGGCAAGAGGGCTGGAGTGGGGTGCCATTGCCTTCTCCGATTCTGGCTGTTATGAGGTGATATTTCATTGTAGTTTTGATTCATATTTCTCTAATAATTAGCAATGTTGAACATTTTCATTTTCATGTGCCTCTTGACCATCTAAATATCTCTTTGGAGAAATATCTGTGTCTTCTGTTCTCTTATTGATTGGGTTGTTTGTTTTGATGCTGTGAAGTATCATGAGCTTACCGTGTTTGTAAATTTTGGAGACTAATCCCATGTTGGTCACATCATCTGCAAATATTTTCTCCCAATTAGTGGGTTGTCTTTTCATTTTGTTTGTTTCCCTTGCTATGCAAAAGCTTTTGTGTTTAAGTAGGTCCCATTTGTCTTTGTTTTTATTTCCATTATTCTGGGACATGTATCAAAAAAAATATTGCTGCAATTGTCAGAGAGTGTTCTGTTTTCCTCTAGGAGTTTTATAATGTATAGTCTCACATTTAGATCTTTAATCCTTTTTGAACTTAAAACAAATATGGTATTAAAGAATTTTCTAATTTAATTTTTTTATGTGTAGCTATGCAGATTTCCCAGCACCATTTGTTGAAGAGACTGTCTTTCCAACATTGTATAATCTTGCCTTCTTTACCGTAGATTAACTGACCATAGGTCCATAGCTTTATTTCTGGGGTTTCTATCTTGTTCTATATCTTTATTTTTGTGCCAGTATCATACTGTTTAAATGACTGTAGCTTTGCAATATAGTCTGAAGTTAGGAAGCTTAATTCCCCCAGCTAGTTTTTTTTTCCCCTACCAAAAGTTTGCTTTGGCTAGTCAGGATATTTTGTGTCTCCATACACATTTTGAGATGTTTGTTGTTCTTCTTCTTCTATGAAAAATACCATTGGTAATTTGATAGGGATTGCATTGAATCTGTAGATTGCTTTGAGTAGTGTAATAGTAACTTTGACAATATTGATTCTTCCAATCCACAAAGTGATATATCTTTTAATCTCTTTGTGTCTTCCTCAGTTTCTTTCATCAGCATCTTATATTTTTTAGAGTAGAGGTCTTTTGCCTCCTTAGGTAAGATTATTCCTAAGTATTTTATTCTATTTGATGTGACAGTAAATGGAATTTACTTAAATTCTCTTAAAATTTTCTTCCTGATCATTCATTGTTAGTATATAGAAATGAAGCAGATTTCTGTGTATTATTTTTTTAACTGCAACTTTACCAAATTCATTGATGAGTTCTAGTAGTTTTCTCATAGCATCTTTAAGATCTTATATGCACAGTATCATGTCATCTGCAAATAGTGACAGTTTAAATTCTTTTCCAATTTGGATTCCATTTATTTCTTTTCTTCCCTGATTATTATAGCTAGGCTTCTAAAATTATGCTGAATAAAAGTTGTGAGAGTGGACATCTTTGGCTTGTTCCTGATCTTAGAGCAAATACTTTCAGCATTTCACCATTGAGTATGATGTTAGCTTTACATTTGTTATATAGGCCTTTATTATATTGAAGTATGCTCCTTTTATGCCCACTTTCTGGAGAGTTTTAATCATTAAAGCATGCTGGATTTTGTTAAAAAGCTTTTTCTGCTTATATTGAGATGATCATATGTTTTTTATTCTTCAATTTCTTGATGTAGTGTATCACACTGGTTGATTTGTGGATACTGAGAAATTCTTGAATCCCTGAGATAAGTCCCACTTGATCATGGCGTATGATCTTTTTAATGTATTGAATTTGGATTGCTAGTATTTTGTTGAGAATTTTTGCATCTATGTTCCTCAGTGATATTGGCCAGTAATTTTCTTCTTCCTTTTTCTTTCTTTCTTTCTTTTTTTTTTTGTGGTATCTTTGTCTAGTTTTAGCATCTGAGTAATGGTGGCTTCACTGAATAAGTTTGAAAGTTTTCATTCCTCTGAAGTTTTTTGGAACAGTTCCAAAAAGAAAGGTCTTCTCCAAATAGTTGATAAAATTTACCTGTGAAGCCATCAGGTCTGGGACTTTTGCTTGTTGTTAAACACAGTTTCAATTTCAGTGCTTATAATTCATCTGTTCATATTTTCTATTTTTCCCTGGTTCAGCCTTTGGAGATTATACCTAAGAATTTGTCCGTTTTTTCTAGGCTGACCGTTTTATTGACATACACCTGCTCATAGTAATCTCATGATCCTTTGTGTTTCTGTGGAGTCAGTTGTGACTTTTTTTCATTTCTAATTTTATTGATTTCAACCTTTCTCTTTCCTCTGCTGATGAGTCTGGTTAAAGGTTTATCAATTTTGTTTATCTTTTCAGGGATCCAACTTTTAATTTCATTGATCTTTCCAGTTGTTTTCTTTGTAATTATTTCATTTATTTCTGCTTTTTATGAATTCTTTCCTTCTACTAACTTTAGGTCTTGTTTTTTCTTCTTTTTCTAGTTATTTTTAGTGTAATATTAGGTTGTTTACTTGACATTTTTCTTGTTTCTTGAGGAATGATTATATTTTTAAAAGCTTCCCTCTTAGAACTGCTTTTGATGTATCTCACAGGTTTGGGATCATTTTGCTTTCATTTTCATTTGTCCCTAGGTATTTTTTAATTTCCTTTGATTTCTTTAGTGATTCATCGGTTGTTTAGTAGTATATTGTTTAGCTGTCATGTGTTTATGTTTTTATAGTTTTTTATCTTATAGTGTTGTGACCAGAAAAGATGTCTGATATGATTTCAATTTTCTTAAATGTACCAAGGCTCACCTTGTTGCCCAGGATGTGGTCGATCCTGGGGAATATCCCTTGTGCACTTGATATGAATGTATATTCTGCTGTGGGAGTGAATGCTCTACAAATATCAGTTAAGTCCGTCTTCTCTAAAGTGTCATTTAAAACCTATGTTTCCTTACTAATTTTCTATCTGGATGATCTCTGTATTGATGTAAGTGAGGTTTTAAAGTCTACCTCTATTACTGTATTACTGTAAATTTCTCCTTTTATGTTTGTTAGTACTTGCCTTATATGTTGAGGTGCTCCTATTTTGGGGTATATATATATATATAATTGTTATATCTTCTTCTTGGATTGAAACCTTGCTCATTATGTAGTGTACTGGAGAAGACTCTTGAGAGTCCCTTGGACTGCAAGGAGGTCAAACCTGTCAATTCTAAAGAAAATCAGTCCTGAATGTTCATTGGAAGGACTGATGCTGAAGCTGAAACTCCAATATTTTGGCCACCTGTTGTGAAGAACCAACTCATTGGAAAAGACCCTGATGCTGGGAAAGATTGAAGGCAGGAGGAGAAGAGGATGACAGAGGATGAAATGGTTGGATGGCATCACCGACATGACAGAGATGAGTTTGAGTAGGCTCTGGGAGTTGGTGGTAGACATGGAAGCCTGGCATGCTGAAAGTCATGGAGTCACAAAGATTTGGACAAAACTGAGTGACTGAACTGACTTTTTCTCATATAATGTCTTTGTTTTGAAGTCTATTTTGTCTGATATGTGTATTTCTACTCCAACTCTTTTTTGATTTCCATTGACATGTAATACCTTCTCCCGTATTCCTACTTTCAGTCTGTAAATGTTCCTAGGTCTGAGATGGATCTCTTATAAACAGTGTATATTTGGGTCTTGTTTTTGTATCCTCCCAGCCAGTCTATGTCTTTTGGTTGGTTCACTTAATCTATTTACATTTAAGGTAATCATTGATGTGTATTTTCCTATTACCATTTTCTCAATTATTTTGTTTTGTAGGTCTTTTCCTTCTCTTGTATTTCCTGCCTAGAGAAGTTTCTTTAGCATTGGATGTAAAACCAATTTGGTAGTGCTGAGTTCTCTTAACTTTTGCCTTCTGTAAAGCTTTTGATTTCTCCATCAGATCTGAATGATAGTATTCTTGTTTGTAGGTTATTCTTTCTCATCACTTTAAATATATAGTGCTATTCCATTTTTTGGGCTTCCCTAGGGGCTCAGCTGGTAAAGAATCTGCCTGCAATACAGGAGACCTGGGTTCAATCCCTGGGTTTGGAAAATCCTCTGGAGAAAGGAAAGGCTACCCACTCCAGTATTCTGGCCTGGAGAATTCGATGGACCATGTAGTCCATTGAATCACAAAGAGTCGGACATGACTGAGTGACTTTTACTTCACTTCTCTTCTGGCTTGTAGAGTTTCTGTTGAGAAGTCAGCTGATAACCTTACAGGAGTTCTCTTGTATATTGTAATTTTTTCCTTGTTGCTTTTAATATTTTATCTTTGTTTTTAGTTTTTGTCAGTTTGTTTACTGTGTGTACTCTTCCTTGAATTTAGCCTACCTGGGACTTTCTGTGCTTCCTGGACTTGGTTAACTGTTTTTTTTTCGTTATGTGATGGAAATTTTCATCTATTATCTCTTTAAATAGTTTTGGGGATCCTTTCTCTCTCTTCACCTTCTGAGACCCTTATAACGAGAATGTTGATGCATTTAATGGTGTCCTAGAGGTCTCTTAGGCTGTCTTCATTTCTTTTTATTCTTTTTTCTATTGTTTGCAGCAGTGATTTTCACCATGTTGTCTACCAGGTCACTTATCCATTCCTTTGCTTCAGTTATTCTGCTATTGACCCCTTCTAGTGTATTGTTCATCTCTGTTTGTTTGTTCTTTAGTTCTTCTAGGTCTTTGGTAAACATTTCTTACATTTTCTCCATTCTTTTTCCAAGATCTTGGATCATCTTCACTATCATTATACTGAATTTTTTTCTGGAAATTTGCCTATCTCTACTGCATTTAGTTGCTTTTTTTCTGGGGTTTTATTTTGTTCCTTTGTTTGGCTATAACTCTGCTTTTTCGTTTTGATTAACATCTGTGATTGTGGTTTTTGTTCTGGAGACTGTGGAGTTGTACTTCTGGCTTCTCCTGTCTACCCTCCAGTAGATAAGGCTGAGGCTTGTGCAAGTTTCCTGACAAGAGAGACTGTCGGTGGCAAACACTGATTCTTGCTCATGTGGGTAGGCCACACACAGTAAAATTTTAATCCAGTTGTCTACTGTGAGTTGCTTGGCCTGTTCAAGCTTGGAGTCTATAGGCTATATGTTAGGGCTAATGGTGACCTCCAAGAAGACTCACACCAAGGGGTACCTCCCAAGACTGCTACCATCAGTGCCCCCATCCTATAGCAGCCTGCTGCTGACCCATACCTCCATAGGTGACCCTGCCATACTAGCAAGTAGTTCTAATTCAGTCTCCTGTGGGATCCCTGGGTCTTGGTGCACACAACATTTTATTTGTGCCTTCTAAGAATGGAGTCTCTGTTTCCCTTAGCCCTGTGGGAATTCTGTAATCAAATCCCACTAACCTCAAAGTCAGATTCCCTGGGGATTCCTAGTCTGTTTGCTAGACCTCCAGGCTAGGAAGCTGACATGGGGCTCAGTACCTTCACACCAGTGGGAGAACTTCTTGGCATTACTGTTCTCCAGCTTGTGGGTCACCCACTCAGTGAGTATGGGATTTGATTTTAGCATGATTACACTCCTTCTATCTCACTGTGGCTTTTCCTTTGTCTTTGGATGTGGGGTATCTTTTTTTGGTGGGTTCCAGCATCCTCCTGTTGATGGCCATTCAATGACTAGTTGTGGTTTTGAGACTCTTGCAGGAGGAGATGTGCAGTGTTCTTCTAGTTCACAATCTTGAAACAATCTTTTGATGTTTTCAAAAAATTTTAAGTGAATGTCTGCATCAGAGAGTTTCATTTACCACTTACTGGTAACTTCATGACCCATATAAGTTATTAACCAACAAATATGATTTCATCATAGTACCTATATCCACAATGAGAGGACCATGTCCACATTTTCCTTATATATGAAGTACTAATTTGCTTATGTTAAAATATTTATATTCATTCAAAAACACTCACTTTTTCCATCTATTTTGTTAATATAGTTTGTACTTATATTTGGTTTAAAAAATAAAATTCAAAAAAATTAAAGAGCCTTTAAGGAAAGAGAATATCTTTTTTTACAAACCCAGTAGATTGATATTTTCAACTTAACTCAAAATAAGTAATGCAGGATATCAAATCTATGCCATACATAGCTACAATAAACAAGACAGTTAACCTGAACTAGCTAAGTTCTTCATAAGCCCTAATGCACAGTGGCTTTCACTATTATCTTAAGCAGTAGAATATTATGTACTTTATTAATACTTTCAGGTAACTTCAGTATAATGTTAATAATAGCATTATGTAAGACTGAATTAATATTGAGTTGGCCAAAAAAGAACCCAAATGAACTTTTTAGCCAATGAACTGATAGTATGATGTTGTTTAATGTACAGTTTGTAATAAATAACTTTTGAATGAAGGAATGAAATCAAGAATAAACAAAAAGCATTTTAAGTTGAAAAATAATTTCTGAAACACTCCTAAAAGAGTTTAAAGATACTCAAAGAAAATGAAACACTCCAACACACAAAATTTCAGTAGCTTATTTAACATTTTCTCTATACTTATTTTATAAAATGCATTTGATTACAGTAAACTTTTTTAGAGTTCAGTACTGTTTCCATTTCTGAACTTTGCCTTTGTTCATTCAATAAATAAGTAAGTATACCTATAACATCATTCTGTGTCCAATTTGGTGAGTTCCAAGGTAAGGCAGACTAAGTCCCTGTCTGGGGATTATATACAATAGAGAGAGCTAGGAAACTGGGTAAACAAATCATGACTACATTGTGAGAATTTCTCTATCAGAGTACATAGTGAGAAACTCTCAAGAGAGAAAAATTCATCCTGGAGGTCCTAAAAATTATTCAGAGAAAGGGAATTTGAGTTGATTAATGAGTTTAGGAGATAAGGAAGGATCAGTAGTATATTTTAAGCAGAGGAAATGGTCTATGAATATGGAGGCTCACACTGTGCTGTTTGCTGAGCAAGGAAGGGAGTAAGAAGGCCCATTTCCAGATCAAGAAGCAACTGAGAAGTAATTCTTCTACAAAAGATCCCTGTCTTCACCTGAATAGGCAAATTATTATGTCCTGTGACTTGCAGCATGAGTTAGAGACAAAGGATCTTTTAAAAAAATTTTTTTAACTTTATTTTACTTTACAGTACTGTATTGGTTTTGCCATACATCAGCATGAATCCACCACAAGTGTACATGTGTTCCCAATCCTGAACCCCTCTCCCACCTCCCTCCCCATACCATCTCTCTGGGTCATCCCAGTGCACCAGCCCCAAGCATCCTGTATCAAACCTAGACTGGCGATTCGTTTCTTACATGATATTATGCATGTTTCAATGCCATTCTCCCAAATCACCTCACCCACTCCCTCTCCCACAGAGTCCAAAAGACTGTTCTATACATCTGTGTCTCTTTTGCTGTCTTGCATACAGGGTTATTGTTACCATCTTTCTAAATTCCGTATATATGTGTTATTATACTGTATTGGTGTTTTTCTTTCTGGCTTACTTCACTCTGTATAATCGGCTCCAGTTTCATCCACCTCATTAGAACTGATTCACATGTATTCTTTTTAAAGGCTGAGTAATACACAATGGTACAGATACACAATGGTACATATACACAATGGAGACAAAGAATCTTGTACTCAAAGATCCTTGTACTCATTGCTGGTTGAAAACACAAAGCACCCATCTAACATTTTGAGAGGTATACTACAAAAGCAATTCCCTGTGGATGTCAATTGATAAAGATTATATTTACATTAAACACTGCATGCCCATGTTGGCAGAGAATAGGAAAAAGCACCCAGATTTAAGTGCATTTGCCAGTCAATAATTGTGGCTTATAGAAGGCTTATAGAAGTAAGAGGCTTATAAAAAGGAGATATTAGAATCTTGGGAAGGACAACCATGACCAACTACGTTGGATAAAGTGCTTATCAGTTTATGAGTCATGGAAAACTGGCCATTGTTAGTCAAATATTCCAGTATATATTCTTTTGAGCTCTTATGTAGAGACAAATGAGTTATGCAGCAAGAGAAATATGATTCCTCATGGTTCCAGCTCAGAACTTGTCGTTCTGAACATATTAAATTTGTTATTAGGATAATGTCCTTAATTAAATACTCCCTACAGATATTGTTCTAGACAAAGATAAATGATCTGAGTGGATACCATTTTTACTACCTGTATGTTACTAACTGATCCTATACTTTACTCGTATCACTTCATTTATTCCTTATAAAGCTTGGTGAAATTGGTGCTTTTTATATCTACATTTTACAGGTGAAAATAGAAGGCATGAAAATGATTTTTCCCCAAGATATTATAGCTAATAATTGATAGGAGAAGGACTTGGATTTAGGCAGGATAACCTAGAGCCAGTGCTCTTAACAGTGTTGGCAGGGAGAAATGTTCCTCCAAAATCAATGTCCTAATTACCAGAGCATGTCAAGAGGGACTCTGCAGAATGATTTGGTTAAAAATTTTAATGTGCAGAGATTATCCTGGATTATCTGGGTGGGCTCAACATAATTTAAAGGTCCTTATAAAGAGAATCAGGCAAAGTAAGAGTCAGAGAGAGGATGTAATGACAATGGGAGTGGAGACTGGAGTGATCTGGGGCCAGCCATCAGAAAATGTGGGCAGCCTCTTAGAAGCTGGAAAAGACTAGGAGACAGATTCTCCACAAGATTCTTCAAAAGGTTTAGCCCTTTCTCTCATTTTAGATTTCTGCCCGTGTTAAGTATAACATAATAAATGTGTGTTGTAAGTCACTGTTTGTAGTAATTTGCTATGATAGCAATAGGAAATTAATGTAAGACTTATGCCAAGTTTTCATATTCATGATATTTTCAGTCAACTTCCTGCTACTCAGAATGGGAAAAACTGGGAAATATTTATTTATTTCTATGCTAATATGTCTTATTTATTTTTCTGCTCCACATTACAAGGAGGCAGGGCCAATCATGGTCTATCCAGGAGCGAAAAGCTAGTGTTAGTCTGGTACATGACTCCCTAAGACACTGACTAGGGAGTTAATAAGATGCCTTAAACTAACTGAAATTAATATTTTGCCGTGTAGGAGAAATGGGAAAAAAAAACTAGGAAATAATTGAAAGATGATTTGAAGGTTAAAGAAACTGGAAAGAAACTAAAAGATATTGTTATTGAACTTAGGTTTAGCTGCTTGCCCCTTGAAAGCCAATACTGGAAAGTTGGAAAGGAAAGCTTGCTTTGTGCTGGAAGTCAGCAGTCTGGGGAGAAGGTGGATGCATATCCAAAAGCCAACTCCCAGCTGCCAAACAGGGAGCAAGAGCTTTTAAAGGGGCGTTTCAGAAGTGTGTAGGTGGAAGGAGGGCACTACATTCAGAACAGCAGTCAGCTCTGACTGTCCTCTTGGAATTGATCATGTAGTGGTCTGATCAGCGTCTTCTTATTTTAGGTACAATTCATCTCAGCTCCAGGGTCAAGTTGTTCCCATCTCCTTGAGTCTTCTTCTTAAAATGGTGCAAAATGGAGTATCTTATGTCACGGGCACTGTCTGGGCCCCATGCAGAGGATGCAGGGTGGGGGATGGGCTGTCAGAGGGTTTTGCTCAGTTACAGTGTCACCCACAAAGCTCAGGAGAGCTGTGACATGGCCATGGAATTGCAGTGAAGCTAGAAAGGAATGGATAGGTTTTAAAGTATTTTAAATAATATGACTAGAAATTTAGTGAAAACTGTGTGCTAGGGAAGTAATAGGGTAAAAGGAGACGATATGATGCTGAGTTTGGACTTGCTGTAATTGAGGAGCCTGAAATATATGGCAGTGGGTGTGAGGCTGAGAAAATAAGGAGTGGAAATGGAAGGGAGTAAGGAACTTCAACCTGGGTGTGAGCAGGGGCTATGAGAAGCCCAGGAAGGGAAGTGACTGCCAGAGACATTGAGGGAAAACCAGAAGAAATGGTCCACGAATAAGGGAGCGCCCAATGCTGTCTGAATCATCACGCAGAGACAGGAATTGAGGGTTTGATTTTGTCCCTCAGGAGGCCCCTGGAATTTGCACAGTACTCAGGTGCGGACAGTAACAGTAGAGAAGTCAGAGATGTGTTAGAGATGCTGATACCTGCAGGAATCCGTTGTGCACATCCCGTCCCAACCCTTCATCCAGCAGCATCAAGCTAGTGTCTTGAAATCAGTCATGGTGGAATTTTTAAGCACCATAGTGTTACAAATCAGGATATTTATTCTCCCCTCTCTCAGATTAAACACCTGCATTCAAATGGGTGAGAAAGAAGGTGAAGCATAATTGCATTACATCTAGAAGTGAATGAGAGATGAGAAAAAGTGAGATGGAGAGACACAGGTATTGTTTCCAGAAGTTAGTGGGGCAAGGATTCTTTCTTATGGTATGGTATGCGTGGTATATATGTATATATGGCACATATGGTATGTATGGTATGGGAACATCTTGAGACACAGGTAGGTTTGAAAAATATTTTTGTGAAATGTCCCAGACAAGACTGATTTGCTATACAGACTTCATTATATAATTACAGTTTTTATAAATTTTTACTACTAATAAAACTTCATATATAAAAACTAATATTATTCCCAGGAGTTGACCTAATGTTCTCTCTTTCCTACTGTAGTGGCACGTGGGACATAATGTATTTCTGCTCTTTCTTCCATGTGTAGCTCCCCCTCCTGTTTGTCTTTTTGACATTACTTGGCCTTCCTGCTTTGTCTTTTTAGCACAAATCTGATTTGAGGATAGAGAAGAAACATCACTGATTTACATGTTTTTACATAAGAACTTTATGAGTTTCTGTGGAAAGGCATCACAGAGTGGGAATTCTCCTATAACAGATCATCCCTTTCAGAATTTTCAAGGAAAGAGAGGCCACAGCCTGTTGATAAGTGATGAAAACAAAATAAAATCTTCAACACCAGGTACAGAAGCTAATTCAGTTTAGCATCGTACTGCAATTATTTCTTCTTTTTCTCTTTGGAAAGTTCCCTCCTGCCACCTCCCCCACCCCGACCCCCGAAGGGGAAAGAAATCCTATGGCATGCATTAGAAACCAAATTCCAGAAGATGGCAGCAAAGAATTTAAACAGAATATAGAAGGAACATAATCACTAATATTTTGGGGATATTGTAGTTTGCTTTGAGTGTTAAAAATTACACTGGGCTTCGCAGGTGGCGCTAGTGGTAAAGAACCTGCCTGCCAAAGCAGAAGACACAAGAGACACAGGTTCAATCCCTGGGTTGGGAAGATCCCCTGCCTAGGAACTGGCAACCCACTCCAGTACTTTTGCCTGGAAAATCTCATGGAAAGAGGAGCCTGGTGGGCGATGCTCCATGGGGTCACGCAGATTCAGACAGAACTAAAGCAATTTAGCATGCATGCAAACTATATTAAAATAATTTCATAAAGATTTTAATGATCAACTTTTTCTGTATACTAGGGAGTAAAAAGAAATGTGATTAATGTGATAAGAAAACATTTTTAAATAAATATTTTTAAAAGACTTCATGTAAGGTGTTCATCAGCCTGTCCATTCCCTACTCCTAGAAACTTAGCCTTAATCATTGTTAATAGTTAGTATTCCTTTCTATACTATTTCTTCTATTACATAAAAATGGTTATATTGCATGTGTTCTTCTATTACCTGGTCTCTTATTTGACTGTCATTTCATGTTAATAAAAAGCTGAATTGTGCATTATTCTATGATTATAGAAGTGGATTATAGAGTGTAAGTGACAAATAGATTCAAGAGACTAGATCTGATAGACAAAATGCCTAAAGAACTATGGATGGAAGTTTGTGATGTTGTACAGGAAGCAGTGATCAAGACCTACCCAAGAAAAACAAAAGCAAAAAGGCAAAATGTTTGTCTGAGAAGGCCTTACAAATAGCTGAGAAAAGAAAAGAAGTGAAAGGAAAAGGGGAAAAGGAAAGATATACTCACTGAATGCAGAGTTCCAAAGAAAAGCAAGAAGAGATGAGAAAGCCTTCCTCAGTGATCAATGCAAAGAAATAGAGGAAAACAATAGAATGGGAAAGACTAGAGATCTCTTCAATTAGAGGTACCAAGGGAACATTTAATGCAAAGATGGGCACAATAAAGGACAGTAATAGTATGGATCTACAGAAGCAGAAGATATTAAGAAGAGGTGGCAAGAATACACAGAAAAACTATACAAAAAAGATCTTCATGACCCAGATAATCATGATGGTGTGATCGCTCATCTAGAGCCAGACATCCTGGAATGTGAAGTCAAGTGAGCCTTAGAAAGCATGGTTACTAACAAAGCTGGTGGAGGTGATGAAATTCCAGCTGAGCTATTTCAAATCCTGAAAGATGATGCTGTGAAAGTGCTACACTCAATATGCCAGCAAATTTGGAAAACTCAGCAGTGGCCACAGGACTGGAAAAAGTGAGTTCACATTTGAATCCCAAAGAAAAGCAATGTGAAAGAATGCTCAAACTACCCCACAATTGCACTCATTTCATATGCTAGCAAAATAATGCTCAAAATTCTCCAAATCAGGCTTCAGTGGTACGCGAACTATGAACTTTCAGATGTTCAAGCTGGATTTGGGAAAGGCAGAGGAACTAGAGATCAAATTGCCAACATCCATTGGATCATAGAAAAAGGAAGATAGCTCCAGAAAAAAAACATCTATTTCTGGTTTATTGACTATGCCAAACCCTTTGACTGTGTAGATCACAGCCAACTGCAGAAATTTTTCAAGAGTTGGGAATACCAGACAATCTTAACTGTTTCCTGAGAAATCTATATGCAAGTCAAGAAGTAGCAGTTAAAACCAGACATGGAACAATGGACTTATTCCAAATAGAGAAAGGAGTACATCAAGATTACATATTGACACCCTACTTGTTTATCTTATGCAGAGTATATCATGTGGAATGCCAGACTGGATGAAGCACAAACTGGTATCAAGATTGCCAGGAGAAATATCAATAATCACAGATACGTAGATGACACCACCTTTATGGAAGAAAGCGAAGAAGAACTAAAGAGGCTCTTGATGGAAGTGAAAGAGGACAGCAAAAATTTGGCTTAAAACTAGACGTTCAGAAATCTAAGATCATGATATCCAGTCTCATCACTTAATGGCAAATAGATGGGGAAACAATGGTAACAGTGACAGACTTTATTTTGGGGGGTTCTAAAATCACCACAGATGGTGACTGCAGCCATGAAATCAAAAGATACTTGCTTCTTGGGAGAAAAGCTGTGTCCAACCTAGAGAGCATATTAAAAATTGAAGGCATTACTTTGCCAATAAATATCCATCTAGTCAAAGCTGTGGTTTTCCAGAAGTCATGTATGGAGGTGAGAGTTGCAGTATAAATAAAGCTGAGCACCAAAAAAAAAAAAAGAACAAAACCACAAACAAACTGATGCTTTTGAACTGTGATGTTGAGGAAGACTCTTGAGAATCCCTTGGATTGCAAGGAGATCCAACCAGTCCATCCTAAAGGATATCAGTCTTGGTTGTTCGTTGGAAGGACTGATGCTGAAGCTGAAACTCCAATATTTTAGCCACCTGATGCGAGGAACTGACTCATTGGAAAAAACCCTGATGCTGGTAAAGATTGATGACAGGAGGAGAAGGGGATGATAGAGGATGAGATGGTTAGACAGCATCACCAACTGGATAGATGTGAGTTTGAGCAAGCTCTGGGAATTGATGATGGACAGGGAAGCCTGGCATGCTTCAGTCCATGGGGCCTCAAAGAATGGGACATGAATGAGTGACTGAACTGAACTGAACTGAAACACTAACTAACCAATATATACATTAATTGTCTTGGTACTTATTCCCAAAATCTTTTTCAAGAGATTTGCAACATACATTCCAATGTAATACATTATAAGATTTTTTTAAAAACTGTAATGATTATTATATTCTGTATTGGGGTATAGATGATTAAAATGTGATAATTTCAGTGACTCAGCCATGCATATATAAGTATCCTTCCTCCCTCAAACTTTCCTCCCATCCAGGCTGCCACATAGCATTTTTGAGCAGAGTTCCATGTGCTATACAGTAGGTATTTATTGGTTACTCATTTCCAGTATAACAGAAATATAACAAATATCCCAGACTCCCTAACTGTTCTTTCCCCTCAGCAGTCATAAGATTATTTTCTCTGTCCATAGTCCCCTTTCTGTTTTTTAAGGAGGTTCATTTGTGTCATTTCTTTTTAGATTCCATGTATAAGAATGTCATATGATATTTCCCCTTCTCTGTCTGACTTACTTCACTCAGTATGATGTTCTCTGGGTCCATCCATGTTGCTGCAAATGGCATTAGTTCATTCTTTTTTAATGGCTAAGTAATATTCCATTGTGTATATATGTAAACATCTTCCATTCCTCTGTTGATGGACATTTAGGTTGCTTCCATGTCTCGGTTATTGTAAATAGTGCTACAATAAAAATTGTGGTGCAAATACATCATAAGATTTTTAATAGAAATTTATTCATTAGACACCCTTTTTGCACTCTTAATATGCCATTTTGCTTTGTTAAAATTTTATTTTTATTTTATTCTGTGTAACTCTATTTATTGTCTGCTTTAAATAAAATTGAATGTATGGCCACAGAATTTTAACAAACAGATAGCAAATAAAGACATAAATATAAAATATTTTCTTCAGCTTTTTAAAGGAAATATTCCCGACCCAGGGATCAAACCCAGGTCTCTTACATTGCAGGCAGATGCTTTAACCTCTGCACCACCAGGGAAGCCCTTTAAAGGAAGAAGGAATTATTAAAATATAGTGAAAATATTTTGCTGTGGGTAAAAACAAAATTTTTCAAATTTTCTTAATTCTGTAACTATTATTCCTAGCATTTGGAAGATTCTATTAATATAGTTCTCTTAAGGAAACCCATTTGTCACAAGAACTAATAATAGCATAAATCAAAGCTCTTTATGTTTAAAACAGACAATGACGAATGCTAAAACAAGGCTAAATATTTTATGTAACTTCAAACATACTACATTTGGCCAATTATGGATTTAACTTTAGGCATTTTATATACATGTGCTATAGCCAAACTCAGAGTAAACATTGATGAAACCTCTGTATTGTGCCAGCTTCTTAACCTTAACATGAACTTTTTACATTCTCTGAGTAAATATATAAGATGATGCTTTTATTCCTTGGCCTGGATCCAGATTTCAACTTTCTGTTTTATAACAGCATGTTCATGCAACCCGCAGCCACTGATTTCTTTTCCTATTATGGAGAAAGAATAACGAATCTGCCTGTAAAAAATCTGACAGTCTTCTTTTTCTGAAACTTATCTCTTTTATCCTACTTCAATTAAAGCTCCCAAAATATTTCCTTTAAAAAGGCAATACTGTACCTATTAGACAAGAGAGGTTTCCTCTGTTAGCTGCCAGTGAATCTGTTTTGCTTCTGTTTTATTATTTTGTTTTTATTTTATTAATAATAATTAATAATAACAATAATTTTATTATTATTCTGTTTTAAAATTTTGGTATGTTCTGTCTGGGGTTGGTTGTGGGGTGAAAATTAGTGTTGTCTGTAAATTTATATATAATACAGACTATTTTGAGAGGGCTTTTATTGCAAAATCCAGATCTTTGGACAGCTTAGGCTCACATTTAGAAAAAATGCATATTCACTGTTTTAGATGAAGTGAGACAATAATGTAATGAGAGGTGACTTTGCACCTGCCTTACAAAAATCAGGATGAGTTTATATTTAAGTGAGTTTTAGACTGTTTGGACAAAGCAACTCAGGAACTTTATATCTCAGTTAGAAGTCTCCTATATAGTTGACACTATGCCACACTTGTGAACAGCAGTTGGAATCCAAGAACACCATAGAAATTACAACATGAATCTTTACATGAATCTATTTGACAATCTTATGGGAAAACACTTACTTGAATACTTCCAATATACATGGACTAAATATATCAGTACATAGTGCATAGTTCCTTGTTGGACAGCTTTAATTATCACAATTTTATTCTTCATATTAATTCAAGTAGATTTCTTCACTTTGTGTACCTTGATCCTAGTTCTATTCTGAAGAGTTTTGGAAAATAATTCTAATATTCTTTTTACTGAATAAAATGTAACTCTTAACTTTTAGGTTGTGAAAAATTTGTAAGTCCACAGGAGCATTAACTGGTGAGTGAGAGATGAGAGGTGTGGAAGTTCCCCTAAGCTGTCCAATTGGATTTCTTCTTCATCAGAAAACATTTCCTGCAGCATTCTTGGAGTGAAAAGAAACAGCCTCTGTGTAATTTATCAACCTTATTTTTTTCAAATGTCATAATTGTTATATTAAAATATAAATATTAAGTGATAAAAATTTTCTAACCATATTTACCTGCATATCAAAAGGTGCTGTCTTTTTTTTTTAAAGATAATCCACACTCAGACAAAATTTCTTTGACTTACACTTATGACTGCTGGGTATTTAACTCTAGAAAAAGTATTGCTATTGACAACTAAAAGTCTATATTGATAAACTGCATATATTTTCAAAATACAATGAAATATTTGTATGGAAAGTAATACACATGCAGTTCATTCACTTTTAAGATTAGTCTGTAATAGTTACCGAAACTGTCCTGAGAAATGTGACTTAATGAAGATTCAAATGGAGTAAAAGATTAGTCTCTTAAGTATAACATTTATTTCACCACTCGTGAGAGATAATACAAGCGTTCCATGACTATAGAGGGAGTCCCACATTTCTTAGTGTGCTCTCGGAGTCCCAGTTCATTTTAGACAGGAAAAATCAACTGTGGAGGAGCTCACTGCTGTGTTCAACATGTAAAGTTGGAGGAGCTGTACCCCAATAAGGTGTTGACTGGAAAAAAAACACAATCTAAAAATTGAGAGTTATGTTTTATTCAGCAGATATTCAAACCTGGGAGGCAGACTTCAAGTCCCAGAGATAACATTTCAAATCACCCTGAGAAAACTGCTCTGAGGAGGCAAGGGACATAGCCAGGGTATATACGAGTTTTGCAATAAGAGCAGATATCTGAAATTTAAAAAATAAATATTTAAATAAATATTTAAAGAAAACCAGATATCTCAAGTTAAGGAATTTAGAGCTTTTCTTTTTTTTTCAATTGTATTTTTACTTTATTTTACTTTACAATACTGTATTGGTTTTGCCATACATTGACAGGAATCTGCCACAGGTGTATACGAGCTGAATCCCTCTCCCACCTCCCACCCTATATCATCTCTCTGGATCATCCCCGTGCACCAGCCCCAAGCATCCTGTATCCTGTATCAAGCATAGACTGGCGCTTCATTTCTGCATGATAGTATACATGTTTTCTATGTATGGGAAGATGTGAGAGTTGAGGCTTGCTGAGATTATTCCTTGGATATATACCTCAGGTATCCAGGGTCAGCACCTGTGCTTTCTCATGCTGAGTTTCTTCAGGGTGTACCCTTGGGGATGGCTGCAGTCTGGCTGCAGCGAGATGACATGAGGAGATGGCATATTCTTCCTTACCGAGTTCCCTCAGGGCTCACAGTTGAAGGAGGGAGTAGGGAAGGTTGCAATTATTGATAACAGTGATATCCTTTAGTTATTGATATGGAAGGCAATATTTTATTTCTCAATCTCTCCTCTTTGACCAAAATTTGATCAATATTTGGGAGACATTTCATGACTAATTTTTATTCCATGGTGCTGAGAGGCTCATCCAAGTTCTGGCCAATATTCTTGTTGCTGTGTCACTCCAGGTGCTAATTTCTAGATTAGGCACTGTTTTTTTTTTCCCATATTTTATTATTATTATTTTTTTTACTTTACAATATTGTACTGGTTTTGCCATACATCAACATGAATCCACCATGGGTGTACACATGTTCCCAATCCTGAACCCCTCTCCCACCTCCCTCCCCATACCATCTCTCTGGGTCATCCCAGTGCACCAGCCCTAAGCATCCTGATGATTCATTTCTTATATGATATTATACATGCCTCAATGCCATTCTATAATTAAAGATTCTCTGTATCCTTTGTATTACTAGTAATACATGTTTACATATTTTACTATTATTCAAGAAATATTTCCCTTGTTATTTATCCCCATACCTAGAATCACACTATTATGGTTATTCTATAAGCATAATAAATGTGATCTATTTCCTCAAGATGCTTAGCCATGGATTTTGCTGAAGCTCTGTTGCTCATTGGATACTATAACAAACCATAATCTCATAAAATAGGCAGCATATAAGTAATACAGTTAGTAACACTGACAAAGTCATAGTGAAGCAGGGAGATGCAAGCATAAATAATTTGGAAACAAAGGAAAATAAAAACAATGATAAGTATAACGAGCTGTAATCAAGTCGCAATAAACCATCAATTCCACAGGAGAGCTGGAGAAACCAAATTCAGGATCAAATATAGCAAAAAAGATAAATGTTTCATCTTTGTTTACAAAGGTATACTTATCAACTTGTTGTACTCCATAACATAAGAGGAAAGGTCTTCTCTGGAAAGAAAAGATTAAAGCTAGTACATTTATCAAAAAATCATATAGCTATGAATAATATTCATCAGTTCATTCAGTCCCATGTATTATTCCTGTTGATCTGGATGAAGTCATCAGGTTTTCCATTAGAATTTTGTTATTTATTCCCAAGTACAGTGGCATTATATAAAGACTTTCAGAGATTTAGATATTTGTTTTACAAGATCTTTTTTGTATGTTTTCTTGAAGATCTTTATTTTGTAAATGCATCAATGTAAAATAATGATTGTCTTTAAAGGAAAAAAAATAAATAATGTGATTAAAATTTTAAGTATAATGCAGTTGGCAAGAAAATTGGATATTTCTATAACATATAACATTTTAGATAATAACTAGAATTAGGACTGATAACATTATTTCAGGGAGATGTGTATAAGAGACAGGTTGATGGACATTTAGGTTGCTTCCATGTCTCGGTTATTGTAAATAGTGCTACAATAAAAATTGTGGTGCA
>SJYC01006792.1:0-34767 GCA_006408675.1 Madoqua kirkii
GGCTCCAGTTTCATCCACCTCATTAGAACTGATTCAAATGTATTCTTTTTAATGGCTGAGTAATACTCCATTGTGTATATGTACCACAGCTTTCTTATCCATTCATCTGCTGATGGACATCTAGGTTGCTTCCATGTCCTGGCTATTATAAACAGTGCTGTGATGAACACTGGGGTACATGTGTTTCTTTCAGTTCTGGTTTCCTTGGTGTGTATGCCCAGCAGTAGGATTGCTGGGTCATAAGGCAGTTGTATTTCCAGTATTTTAAGGAATCTCCACACTGTTCTCCATAGTGGCTGTACTAGTTTGCATTCCCACCAACAATGTAAGAGGGTTCCCTTTTCTCCACACCCTCTCCAGCATTTATTGCTTGTAGACTTTTGGATCGTCTCTCCTTAATATCTTCTGCTTTTGTTAGGTCCATACCATTTCTCTCCTTTATTGAGCCCATCTTTGCATGTAATATTCCCTTGGTATCTGTAATTTTCTTGAAGAGATATTTCTGTAGCATCAGTTAAAATATCTTCTCTTTCATTTCTGATTTTTATCACTTGAATTCTCTTTTTTCTTATATAGCCTAGCTAAGGATTTGTTGATTTTACTGATCTTTTAAAATAATCAGCTGTTTGTTTTTTTCTGTTGTTTTTCTGTTCTCTATTTCATCTGTTTCTGTTCTAATCTTTATTATTTCCTTCCATTTGCCAACTTTGAATTTGGTTTGTTCTTTTTTTTAGTTCCTTATGGTGTAAATACATCATCTTTAAAAAACAACAGATTATACTATCATGGGGATATGGTACAATTTATCAGTTCTCTCTTGATTTAGAGCACTTATTTAAATACTGAAATATGACTAATCAGGGCTTTACAAAAGACTTTTATGAACAAGTAAAAGAAATCTTGTTTTCCTGGCCAAACATGTGGGGAGCTGTACTCTGGAGAGCAGCTCATTCATTCTTTCAGCACAGGCTGCTGACCCTGGTTCTGATTGTTTGGTAGTCTTGATGTTGTCTTTTAACTACCTGGGCCTCTGTGATGAAATAAAATAGAAGCCCTGTCGCTCAAAATGCTTTAATTATACTCCACAAAAGGCAGCATTAAATTGCATGACAGAAAGCACCTGCTTCTTTGAGTGGAAAAAGTGGAAATAGTTGATATGAAATTTATAAGTTTTTCCCCTTTGAATCATGAAGGAATAGCCAGAGCCATTGCTGCCTTCATTTCTTTATAGGCAGGGATATTCCCCCAAGCAATTGAAGTATAAGTGTGGCTTTATGCTGTGATATATCACTTTAGCCATCATGGATGGAGCATACACTACATGCCAGACATGATACTGAATTCTGCAAGGACCGACAGATGAATGAGAGGTGAGCTTCATTCTCTAAGAGCTTACGATCCAGTAAAGGGGTTGATTTGGATAATGGAAACAAAATATGAAGTAGACTACCACTATTATAATGGAAGGTACAAAAATGTATGAAAGTCAGAGAGGAGAGAAATTAATTTCCCACAGGGTTAATCAGGGAAATCTTCATGGAGGAGGTCAGAACTGGGTTGGGCTTGAAGGAGTTATATTAATAGGTATGGGGAGGTGAGGGCACGCCACATAGATGAAGTTGTAAAATCAAGGTCACAGGAATGGGGAAATGGGAGGGAGGATATGGTGTCCTTGAAGAATGTAGAGAAGAATCTTAAGTGTCAAGTCAGTAGATCAGATTTCTGAGTATGCGGCAGAGGTGGTTAGCTATACATTGAAACTTTGTGCTTCCCAATCTCCTTTCATAATATAAAATTCTTCATGGGAAGTGGATGCAAAATCAATGACTATGTATCCTGGTCCCTGCCCTGCCCTGGCCATCTATGTGCTCTCAGTTTCATAATGTTAGTAGAAGTGATGTATATAGCATATCCAGGTTGAGACATTTAAGAACTGATTATATGTCTTATCCGCTCTCTTTCTCTTCCAGTCTGCTGACTGGATATCAATGTCATGTACCTTGGAAGCTACATGTTGAAGATGGTAGGGTCTCCTTAACTGCCTGGGTTCATGAGTGATAGCATAGAGCAGAGCACACATCCTTTACTCTCCTCCCACCTGGACCTGCGCTGAATGATTACATAATTAGGAAATAACCTTCTTCAGTGTAAATCCACTAAAACTTTGGGATTTGTATGTCCCAGATGTTGGCCTACCTTAAAATAATATAGTCCATTCAAAGAAGTAATGGGAGTGGAAGCATGAGGATGTAGTTTGGAACTGGTTTGCTCCAGGTGCTTTGCATCATGAATGTGGACTCATGGATGGAGGAGAGCATCGTGTGCAAAGATACTTGGGTTTGTCCCTGGAGGTAAGAGGGGAACAATGCAGGCAGGAGGTCCATATGAACAGAGGCCCCTGTATCTACTGAGCATGATGTGTGTGAGCAGGGCAGTTAAGGGGCATGGGATAAGAGTGTGCCCAAGGGCACAGTTCGTGACCAGGAGAAGAAGTTATATGCCTGAAGAGAAAGCCGGGTCCATATGGTACAGGGCTATGAATGCTGGTATATGGAATGGGAATTTATTGGGTAGACAGCAAGGAGAGGATTTCTGAGTTGGGGTCATGATATGATGAAGCACCTAGGAATCTTGAACTGAACCTTGAGGACCTCAAGAACAAAAGAGAGAAGCCAATACATGTGAGAGAAGCCAGGTAGGATTTTTCACAATTTGGGTTTCAGGTAATATATTCTCAGGGGAAGGTGGTGGGAATGGCAGTGGAAGGCACAGAGGGGTAACAGAGTATTGGGTGAGCTACCATGCCAAAAGGAATCTTCACTGCCCCTGAGGGAGTGCCTGTGATTTACCTGTGGATTCAGATCCTAGTTCTGCCACTCACTGAGCTGTTTTGAGGATGAAAAGAAGATATTTAATGTGTCTAAATGAAGTGTGTTGAGCAAGTGGCATTTGCTATTTATCACCAGGAGTAGAAGTGTGAACACTTCTCTTCACTGTATTTTTTTATTATAATTGTCAAGGAAGACACAACATAGTCAAGCACTGGGTAGAAAAATGCTTTACTCATATAGAAAAGCATTGGAGAAGGAAATGGCGACCCACTCCAGTGTTCTTGCCAGGAGAATCCCAGGGATGGGGGAGCCTGGTGGCTGCCGTCTATGGGGCCACACAGAGTTGGACACGACTGAAGTGACTTAGCAGCAGCAGCATATAGAAAAGAGACAGAGTAAGATCAGCTTTGGTAGTGTCGTCCCCTGTAGTCAGCAAGTCTCTCCTGGCACCTGATGCAGGGCCATTGGCCTGTATGCTCCCCTTTTGTTCTGTAACAAAAATCTCAATCCCTTTCCAGCAGGAGTGGGCTGGTCAGGTACAATCTGGTGTTGACCTTTAAGCAGAACAAACGAACACACATGGAGGCTGAATAAGGAAGAAGCCCAGCACAGGCTGTGAGTGACTTCTTGCTGCTGCTGCTGCTACTGCTGCTAAGTCGCTGCAGTCATGTCCGACCCTGTGCGACTCCATAGACGGCAGCCCACCAGGCTCCCCCGTCCCTGGGATTCTCTAGGGAAGAATACTGGAGTGGGTTGGCATTTCCTTCTCCAATGCATGAAAGTGAAAAGTGAAAGTGAAGTCACTGAGTCGTGTCCAACTCTCAGCGACCCCATGAACTGCAGCCTACCAGGCTCCTCTGTCCATGGGATTTTCCAGGCAAGAGTACTAGAGTGGGGTGCCATTGCCTTCTCTGGAGTGACTTCTTATCTCTTGGTAAAGAAGTGCTCCAGGTCCAAGAAACACTGCCTGCATGAGACTGCCTTCCCAACAGTGAGCCATCAATATATGCTTGCTGGTGGGTTGGTGTGGTGATTAACAGCTTGGACTTTGAAGTCCAACCTGGGGTTGGGTTTAATTTGTAAACTTTACAAGTTGTGTCTTCCTTGTTCATTATGGCTCTTCAAGAGGTCCTGCCCCTGTGCCTGATTGATGATGAGTAAGTAAATGAACCCTGGCTATATAGCTTACTAGCTTCATGCTTTTGGGCAAATTACTTAATCTCATTCCTCATCTTTAAAATGGAGAGAATAATAGTAGCTAACTGATAAGATTTTGGTGAGAATTAAATGAATTGATAAATATGAAGCACTTAGCAAAGTATCTTGTACAATAAATGTTAGCATCTTTATTATTAATATTACTTTATTAATCTGAAACAAGCTTTGGGGTTTATAAGGAAGAGAAAAGGAACTGACAAATTAATTTCGTGAGGAAATATCAGCCCCCTTGGAAATGGAATATTTTGAATGTTGTAATGGCCAGTGAATCACTGAGTTCTGCATGTCTCATTCTGAAAATTTTGGGATTCACGTGTACACTCAGTTTTACTTCCAAATGATGGAGTCACAGATTATCTAGTCAAAGTTACAAAGGGTCATTCTGGTTTTCCATAGTGCTGGTAACTTCTCAACTGCAGAGAATGGATTTTTGTGATGGATCTTTTGGCAGTGATTTGGCAAGTTTTCATTAGCCAGTTCGAGTAGTCATTATACTTCCCTGGGCATTTTGAACACTTTCAACAACACAATTACTCACTCATTTCAATCTCTAGTGCTTCAACAACTACCATAGTAACTACTTAAAGGGAATTTTAAAAAAATGAGCACATTGTTCTAACTCCTCTGGTTATTGTGTGAAAATGAAGTAAACAAATAGGCAACCCAAAGCATGGCAGTAAAATGACAGCTATTTGGCGGGGTGGTGGGGGCGGGGAATCTGTGAAATATGGCAGTTTGACATAGCAAAATTATCTTTGAAGATCCTAAGAAAATGAGTCTTCATGGGTAACATGCATATATACTTTTTGACAAACTACCTGCTTTGAAGTACACACAGAATGTACTTATAACGTGTGCTTACAATTTGTTGATCTTTCACTGTGCAGTGTTCCTTAACAAATGGGCCTAATGGAAAATCCCAGGATTTTGTTGTTGTTTGTTGTTCATTCACTAAGTTGTGTCTGAGTCTTTGCGACCCCATGGATTGCAGCACACCAGGCTTTCTTGTCCTTTACTATTTCCTGGAGTTTGCTCAAAATCATGTCCATTGAGTTGGTGATGCCTTCCAACCATTTTATCCTCTGTTGTCCCCTTCTCCTCCTGACTTTAATCTTTTCCACTATCAAGGTCTTTTCTAATGAGTTGGCTCTTTGCATCAGGTGGCCAAAGTATTGGAGCCTCACCTTCAGCATCAGTCCTTCCAATGAATATTCAGGGTTGATTTTCTTTATGATTGACTGGTTTGATCTCCTTGCTGTCCTAGGGAATCTCAGGAGTCTTCTCCAGCCCCATAGTTTGAAAGCATCAGTTCTTCAGTGCTCAGCCAACTTTATAGTCCAGCTCTCATATCCATACATGGCTACTGGAAAAACCATAGCTTTGACTATACAGACCCTTGTTGGCAAAGTGATGTCTCTGCTTTTTAGTATGCTCTCTAGGTTTGTCATAAATTTTCTCCCAAGGAACAAGTATCTTTTAATTTCATGCCTGCATGTTTAATAAATGTATTGGTAGCTCAGATGGTAAAGAATCCACCTATAGTGATAGAGACCTGGGTTCGATCCCTGGGTTGGGAAGATCCCCTGGAGAAGGGAATGGCTACCCACTCCAGTGTTCTTGCCTGGAGAGTTCCATGGACAGAGGAGCCTGGTGGGTTATAGTCCATGGGTCACAAAGTACTTAACAAATTAAAAGTTATTTTCGTGCCCATTTGAATATGACAGAACGGTTTGTGAACTAAAGCCTTGATCAAGTGTAACTTTTTGATCATGCCAGCTATTAATGTTAATCTGATTAGCTCCATTCCACCTAGGTGGTGGTAGCTTCAACAGAAGGAACTTGTGATATAGATATAAGAATCAGACAAAAATGGGTTTATCCCCTGCTCTACCACTTAGCTATTGTAGCCTTGTGCAGTTATCTCATTTCCCTAAGACTTTTTTTTGCTTCTCTGTTATAGTGGTAATGTTACCTTTGTTGTAGGTTTGTTGTGTGATTAAATGAAATCAGATTTGTAAAAAATGCTAAGCTCAGAGACCATGGCATGTACTAAATGGTCAGGGAAGAGAAGCAAGTGTTATATGATCTATATTACTAGAACAGAGAAATACGTTGTTCAGATTACAAATGTAGGAGTAGATGAAAGTATGCCAGGGAATCTGTGAAGTGAGAGTAGCAACAGTCCGTGAAGGTTTCATTTGCATAAATAGAACCTAAGTGTTCAGGTCTTATGGAAAAATCCCAGGGAACTGGACTGTCCAAATCTTTTCATCCTGCTGGAATGATTGCCTTTACAGGGCCTATGTCAGTCCCAACAGCAAAAACCTTACTAACAGTGTAAAAAGTTGGCTAATCAAATAGCTATTGAATAGATGCTTTTACTGCCAAAATATGTGATGCCAAGCCATTGGTTTGGCAACCAATTTTTAACTTAATTGACTGATTTTGTGGGTTGGCTACAGAGATGTAGCCATCAGTCTGGATATATATTAATATAAGAAATGTGTGTTTAACTTCTGGTATATGGACAAATAAGAAATTATAGCAAAATGATATTTATTAAATTCTTGCCAAATGCTTGTCAAATAAAAGACAAGGAATTGATATGGAGGAAGAAAAGGAAATGCGTTAATAAGTAAAATAGGTTGCTGCTATTCCAACTAACAGTCTATTAGATTTATATAGATTTTGAATCCCATATATCTATTTATTTACCAATTGTAATCACTATAAACAACTGAAAATGTTAATTGATTGGTAAGGCAATTCTGTATGTTTGGAATTTCCTTGGACAGAAAAAGCAAACAAATGCTAGGTAATTTCTGTTCATTTTATTCAGGGTCTCATGTTTCTTTATCACTTTTATTCAGTATAGAAAAAAGGAAATAAGTTTTGGAAATATAGCATGCTCAGGTCTATGTACAAAAATAAATTACTGCTTAAGGGGCCAGAAGACAAGATGATATTATGTGGTTAATTTGCTCAGTTATGAAAACCTCCAGGGTATTGAGTTATGAAAAACAATGGTTATTTTGAGAGAAAATGGAGCCCAATTGGGTGGATTTTAAACACTTTACAATGTGGTTAGTATTGGATGCAATCTCCAGGTTAGGTGGGGGCAGAAGCTGTGTCCCATTGTCTGCTCTGTCCTCTTTGAGGGAATGCTGCTTCCTCCGACTCTATTCTGAACATGGGCATTTCTCTAGATTGCTTTCTTGGAAATGGCAACGGAAAGTGGCAGCAATAATAGGTTTTAAGGTGCTTGCTGGTGAATCATGCCATCTTATAAATTCATCTCCTTACACTTTATTTCTTTGCAGCGTGATAATTTAGATGAATGTCAGCAAGGGAAAAATAAAGTGATTGGTGATTCCACCTCCCCCAATAAAGCAAATTCCTAATTTTCTGTCTTTTATCTTTTGCCATTCTTTTGTGCTCCTCTTTGGCCTTGTCAAAACATATCGTTCAGTTAGAGACTAAAAATATTTTCCCATCGATTGGACTTATTGATTTTTTTTAATCTGTACTTTGGCTTGAAGAGCGCGGGTGAAGGGTGAAAGTTCACCAGCTTAGTCTGCCGTTTTCATCTGGACAGCAGAAGAATGTATTGGCAGCAGATTTGATTTACCTTGTTGGGCAGTTGTAGACACTTGAGCCACTGAAGACAACATTCTAGCATGTCCTGCTGTGGCTTTTTTTTTTTTTTTTTTGGTACCCAGGAACTCCTAAAAGCTACCTTCTTATTGATTTTCTCTCTCTATTTCCAAGGCAGAGTATTTTTTTTTCTTTCTAGGATTCCAAATTAGGCCTTTTGGTGATGTCATCACGCTTTCTGAACTCACAGTAAATAGAACAGGATTCATGTGTCTGCTGGCTTTGGCCACTCTGCCCAGTTGGCTTACTTACAGTCTTGGATCGTGTCCATTCACAATATCATGGCAGAATCTGATGTGACTGGATCAAATTTGCAGTGATCTCCTGTCTCCCCATCACTACTGGTCAGACATATATGCTCAGGGCAGTGTTTGACTCCTAGTCTGAGTCATAAGATGGCACATAAAACTTCCTAGTGAACACCAGAAGCATGAAAGGTGACTCCATAGACACTGTCATAGAGGAAGAACACTGTTGTAACTGAGAGTATGACTTCTTTCTGTTAGAATCCCAGCCTTAGTACTTGCCAGTGGGGTGACCCTGAGAAAGTTGACTAATCTATTTGTACTTGAGTTGTTGTGTTTTTTCATCTGAAAAATGGAGATAGAAACTGTACCTGTTTTTATCAAGCAGTTGTGGCTTCACACGAATAAACATATATAAAAGTCTGAACTTTCCTGGTGATCCAGTGGTTAAGAATCTACCTTCCAAAGCAGAGGACTCAAGTTCGATCCCTGTTTAGGCAACTAAGACTCCACATGCTCAGGCCTGCTAAGCCTCTGTGCTGTAACTCTTGAGGCCTCATGTTCTAGAGCCTATGTGCTACAACTAGAGACAACCCCATGGGCTGCAATGAAGACTTAGCACAGCAAATTTAAAAAAAAGGTAAACTTGGAACATACGTTAAAAAATAAACATGTATAAAAGTCCTAGAGTAGGGGCTCCTATGCTGTAAGTTCTCAGTTAATGTTACCTATTACTATAATTATTGACAAGAAAGTTGAGAGTAGTGTGTGTAGGGGGTAGTGTCGGGGTGTTAAGAAACACAGAGATGTTCACACAGAGGAAGAAAGAAAGAACTGACTTCCTGATTGGTGCCAGAATTCTGACCACGTGGCCTGACCATCTGGTTGGTTTGTTCTTGCACTGTGTGTGGAGGCTCTAAGGTGAAACTTGAGATGGGACTGTGCACTCACCCTGCTCTGTGCATAATCAGTCTGCATTTTTGGCCTGCCTTTGTGTAACTGGGGCATTTCTCCCTCACCTTGGACTCAGTCCCACCCAGAACTTAGGACCATCATTCAATCTGAGGTCCAGAATACTTAATACCCAGAGGATAGGCCTCCCACAGAGAGGAAGCACTGTGGTGAATATGGTGGTTCTAGAACTTCAGTGTATATATTTTAGAATTACCTAGAGAGAACCTGTGGAGAAGGAAATGGCAACCCACTCCGATATTCTTGCCTGGAAAATCCCAGAGACATAGGAGCCTAGTGGGCTGCTGTCTATGGGGTCGCACAGAGTTGGACATGAATGAAGTGGCTTAGCATGCATGCATGCATTGGAGAGGGAAATGGCAACCCACTCCAGTGTTCTTGCCTGGAGAATCCCAGGGACAGGGGGCCTGGTGGGTTGCCATCTATGGGGTCGCACAGAGTTGGACACAACTGAAGCGACTTAGCAGCAGCAGCAGCAGCAGAGAGAACCGTATTCAGGAATGGTGGACCTGTGTGTTTAACAAGCTACTCAAGTGCTGCTGGTGGTCTCTACTTACACTTTAACAAATGTTGATACAATGGAAAGAACTTGGGCTCTGGGAAGGACAGACTTGGATTTGCATTTGTTTATCAGTTATGCTTATGTGGGAGAGTCATTTAATCTCTCTGAGTCTCAGCTGTGAAGTATGCAGTAAACTAATAATATGTTGAAAATACTTAGCACAGTGCCTGATACCTAGGATGGGCTTCATAAATGATTAACTTCCCATCCCCTTACCTGATTCTATTTGCTGTTTTAAGCTCCAGAGAATTTTACAATCTGTTGGAATTAATTTGTCTTAGCTTCTCCTTCCTCACTTATGCCTATTTTTGATTTTCTGTCTGAATTGTGCCTGCTCTTACTATCCCCTTGTAAACACTTTCCTGTTTAGATAAGGTTGATCTTATTCCTACAAGCCTTTGCTCTTTCTTTTAGTTTTCTGTCCCCAATGATATCCTGGTAGCATTCCTATATCTGGGCTGGCTCTTGGGGAAGCTTTGCAGACTAGAGTTTCCTTTGCCTTTCTTTGGCAGGTAGGCCTTTGAATCTAGTAATGCTGGAGCCATATTTAACCTCTGTCTGTGATTCAGCTATAAGTGTCTCTTTCCGCAATCCCTATTTTCTTCCTAAGGTTGGTATTTCTTGACTGTTCCATCCACCTCTCAGTAACTAAAAGCTCCTGTGATCTGACCCAGTGGGGACAGTCAGCTAACCAGCTCGAGTTAGCAGATATATCAGTTTGTAATGGGCCAACATCATTTTTTATTCTTAATATTCATACCTGGCTTAGAGTCTCAAGGCTCTGTTTTGTGTGAAACTGAAGGCATTGAATTAGACTACATAAAAACAGTTGTTCACCTTGGTCTCTTTGCTTAGACACACAATCAGCTGTGAGTGCTGGGAAATGTCATATCATTTATTTGTCCAGTTCAATCCAAATGGTACTTTTCTGTAAACAGGATCTTTAACTTTAAAATAGCTATTGGTCAGAGAAAAGCAGAAGAATGCTGGTCTCATAAGCAAGTGCTGTGCGGGACTGTCATTAACACAAGACACAAAGCAAAAGCTTGTAGGAATAAGATCAACACCACTAAACCAGGAATGAACTGTCAACTTTCAAAGAACCCAGTGGAAAACTAGAAAAGCATCCTGGAAATATGTTTACTATAAGGTGTAGATAAAGCAATATGCTCTTAACATTATATTAGAAAGGGAGATGATACACCAAGTAGGTCATTGGATTTAAGCACTAACCTAAATCTAGAATGATGTCATCTGAAAATCCTGAACTAGTTATACCTTCCAAGACTTTTTTCCTCAATGAGGTCACATTCTGATGTTCTGAGTGGACATGAAGTTCAAGGGGACACTATTCAGCCAACCCATTACAGCATGCAGGGCTTAGAAGGCTTAATACAGCTCTAACATAAATGATGAAAATCCAGAATCTGGCCGGTGTGAGGCTCTCTTCCTGCCTCTGTTCCATTCTACTGTGAGAACCTTTAGAACAGGGACTTGTGTAGAGAGGCTTGCCTGGCAGTTTAGTAAAATACTTTCTGAGAGTAAACGAGGGATGGCAGGTGAAGACTTGACAGTAGGACCTTGCAGAAAAAGCTGTTCTCAGAAATATCCATTTCCACTTCTTCCATGGCCATTTTAATGTGCTATGAACAATCAAAACTGTGAGTCCTCTTTTGTGGCTTCATGGACCATTTGGATCAGAAATATTTAACCCACTATGAAAACAACTTCTCTGTTGGAGGCATATAAAAACAGAATTTCATGCAATGTGATAGCATTCTGAGAAGATAAAACATCCAGATATACCTTGGTGAAAACATACACTGAAACAGTGGTAATTATTAAAAAGAATGAGTTGTGTCATTGAGCAGAGAAAGAATCGGTATGATAAGTCAAATTCTTTTTACAAGTTTAGTTGACTGGCAGTGGTTGGGAGAGTGACACTCAAAATGGATAAATTTATTGGCTGTTTTTAACCCTTTAGAAACAAGATTCATGTATCTTGAGTGGTTTAAAGCTGTAGTCACAAAGTGACAAACAGGTGCATAAAGACAGAAGCATTCAGTCCATTTGGGTATGGTCCCTCTTACTAGTTCCAGAAAATTGACCTATTTTATTGCATCCTTTTTACAACCAATTCCAGGTGGCTGAATTGAGTATATTTTTCATTCTGACTTGTTGACTTTTGGCCCATTAAGGCAGCCAATCCAATTAGGCAGGTTTTCTGTTGCTCTTCCCCCTGACAAAGCATCTGATTGGCTTGCAGCTCTCGCTAAGTGACAGGCCTTCCACAACTGTAGATTATCTTTCTTAAAGGGATCTTATCTCCTGTTCTCCCTTTATAATGCCTGTATTTTTTCTGGTTATTCCCAGGCTTAGGTTTTACAGGGCTTTTCTTTTCACTACTTAGGTTTGGATGTTTGAGGTTAGGACCTATGCTGAACAATGAGTTGACTTGGTTGCCAGGATACCCATTTGGACGCAGTCCTGGAATTATCAACTGTGGCAGGCTGAATCATGGGCCCTCCAAAGATATTAACATCCTAATCTCTTGAACCTTGTATGGCAAAAAAGATACTTTGAGTATGTGAGGATCTTGAAATGTGGAGATTATCCTGGATTGTCCAGGTGGGTCCTAAATGAAATTACATGTGTCCTTTTAAGAGGAAAATTTGACACAGACACACACAAAAGAAAGCTATGCAAAGGAAGCAGAGCAAAGAACCTAAGAAAGCAAATACTAGGCCACTGGTTTTGAAGATGGAAGACGGGGTCATGAGCTAAGGAATATAGTTTAAGAAGTTAGAAAAGGCAAGGGAACAGGTTCTTCCCAAGAGCTCTGAAGGGAATGCAGCCCTGGCGTACCAATAAAAGCGATTTTGGACTTCTGGACTCTAGAACTGTGAACGAATAAGTTCTGTTGTATCAAATCTGAGGTAATTTATTACAGCAGCCAAATGGCACAACGGTAAAGAATCTGCTTTGCCAATGCAGGAGATGCAGGATATGTAGGTTTGATCCCTGGGTTAGAAAGATCCTCTGGAGAAGGGAATGGCTACCCACTCCACTATTCTTGACTGGAAAATTCCATGGACAGAGGCACCTGGTGGGCTGTAATCCATGGAGTCACAAAGAGTTGGACACAACTGAGAGACTGAGCACAAAGGAAACTTGCACATCAAACAAGGCTATCCCTGCCAGGACTAAACCCCTAGTACTGGAAAATGTATTTTGCAGGCAGATTGACACCAGCTATACTGTCCTTTGTGTATATGTCTATTTTTATGTTTTCAAGGATAATTTTGAATGTGCTTTTTGACTTCCAGCCATACTCTGAGATGTCTGAAAATAGTTGATGAGGTTTGCTGGATTAAAACGAGAGACTTTATAAACCTACTACATAGCAATCCAGCTCCCTTGGACTATTACAACTTTTAATATACAGGTCATCTAACCCTGAGGTTACTTATTAACCCTTGTTATCATTTAGTTATACAGCTACTTATCACATCACTTGCTACTTCTTGAAATGATCTTCTTCCTTGGAACTGCATTCTTTTCATTAGTCACTGTTCTCTAAAGAAACAGAACTAAAACTTATCTATCTATATAACTTAGTTATATATAAATGATTTAATATATACATTTATTATAAGAAATTGGCTTACATGATTATGGAGGTTGACAAATCCCAAGACCTACAGTTGGCCAGCTAGAGACCCAGGTGAGCTGATGGTATAGTTCCAGTCTGAATGCTGGCAGATCTGAAAAGAGCTGATGTTTCTGTTTGCATCTAAGGATGGCAAAGAACACATTACAGCTGAGGCATTTGGGCAAGAGGGATTCCCTCTTACCTGTGGAAGGTGTTTTTTTTTTTTTTTTTCTATTCAAGACTTTTATAAATTGGGCCACTGGCATAAGGATGGACAGTCTGCTTTACTCAGTCTATCAGTTGAAATCTCATCCAGAAATACCCTCACAGACCCACCTAAAATAGTGTTTGACCAATTATCTGGTTACCTTAGGACCTATTTCAGTTGACACATAACATTAACCATAACATTTGTCTTATCTGCTTTTCTGTTTATTTCTCCCACTGCTTTAGTTTTATTCTTACTCCTAAATGTGGAAATCCTTAAGAGGTTAAGTCACCCACCTCTGTTCTTCCTCGCAAAACAGTTCCTTGACACTTTCTTTCCCTCATACATCTTGAGCTCCATCCTCATTCATAATTTTGACACTGAGCAACTAAAACTTGCTCACAACAAACTGTGGAAGATTCTTAAAGATATGGGAATACGAGACCACCTTACCTTCCTCCTGAGAAACCTATATGCAGATCAAGAAGAAATAGTTAGAACCAGACATGGAACAATAGACTGGGTCAAAATTGGGAAAGGAGTATGTCAAGGCTGTACATTGTCACCCTGCTTATTTAACTTTACATACAGAATACATCATGCAAAATGCTGGGCTGGATGAAGCACAAGCTGGAATCAAGATTGCTGGTAGAAGTATCAATAACCTCAGATAGGAAGATAATACCACCCTTACGGCAGAAAGCAAAGAGGAACTAAAGAGCCTATTAATGAGGGTGAAAGAGGAGAGTGAAAAACCTGACTTAAAACTCAGTATTTAAAAAAAAAAAAGAATATCATGGCATCTGATCCTATCACTTCATGGCAAATAGATGGAGGAAAAATGGGAACAGGGACAGACTTTATTTTCGTGGGCTCCAAATCACTGCAGATAGTGACTGCAGCCATAAAATTAAAAGATGCTTGATCCTTGGAAGAAAAGCTATGACCAACCTAGACAGCATATTAAAAAACAGAGGCATCACTTTACCGACAAAGGTCCATATAGTCAAACCTATGGTTTTTCCAGTAGTCGTATATGGATATGAGAGTTGGACCATAAAGAAGGCTGAGTGCCAAAGAATTGATGCTTTTGAACTGTGGTGCTGGAGAGACTCTTGAGGGTTCCTTGGACGGCAGGGATATCAAACCAGTCATCTTAAGGGAAATAAATTCTGAATATGCATTGGAGGGACTGCTGCTGAAGCTGAAACTCCAATACTCTGGCCACCTGACACCAAGAGCCAAATCGTTGAAAAAGACCCTGATGCTGGGAAAGATTGAGGGCAGGAGAACAAAGGGACAACAGAGGATCAGATGGTTGGATGGCATTGCTGACTCAATGGTCATGAGTTTGAGCAAGCTCTGGGAGATGGTAAAGGACAGGGAAGCCTGGTGTGCTGCAGTCTACGGCGTCACAAACAGTCAGACATGACTGAGCGACTGAACAAAGTAAAGCTTCAGTTCAGTTCAGTCTCTTAGTCATGTCTGACTCTTTGTGACCCCATGAATCACAGCATGCTAGGCTTCCCTGTCCATCACCAACTCCCGGAGATCACTCAAACTCATGTCCATTGAGTCAGTGATGCCATCCAGCTGTTTCATTCCCTGTTGTCTCCTTTTCCTCCTGCCCAAATCCCTCCCAGCATCCGGGTCTTTTCCAATGAGTCAACTCTTCGCATAAGGTAGCCAGAGTATTGGAGTTTCAGCTTCTGCATCAGTCCTTCCAATGAACACCTAGGATTTATCTCCTTTAGGATGGACTGGTTGGATCTTCTTGCAGCCCAACGGACTCTCAAGAGTCTTCTCCAACACCACAGTTCAAAAGCATCACTTCTCTGGGTTATCCCAGTGTACCAGCCCCAAGCATCCAGTATCATGCATCGAACCTGGACTGGCACTGGGATGACCCAGAGGGATGGTACGGGGAGGAAGGAGGGAGGGGGCTTCAGGATGGGGAGCACGTGTATACCTGTGGCAGATTCATGTTGATGTATGGCGAAACCAATACAATATTGTAAAGTAACTAACCTCCAATTAAAATAAATAAATTTATATTAAAAAAAACACAAAAGCATCAATTCTTTGGCGCTCAGCCTTCTTCACAGTCCAACTCTCACATCCATACATGACCACAGGAAAAACCATAGCCTTGACTAGATGGATCTTTGTTGGCAAAGTAATCTCTCTGCTTTTCAATATGCTGTCTAGGTTGGTCATAACTTTCCTTCCAAGGAGTAAGCGTCTTTTAATTTCATGGCTGCAGTCATCATCTGCAGTGATTTTGGAGCCCCCCAAAATAAAGTCTGCCACTATTTCCACTGTTTCCCCATCTATCTGCCATGAAGTGATAGGACCCTATCAAAATCAAACATATCAAAATTGTACCAAAATTTCCTACCCTTTACAAGTACATAATTCTTGCTGTGGTATTACCACTGTACTAGACACCCAGGCTAAAAACCATGAAGACATCTTTGAATTCACTCATTTCTTTTTCATAGAAAAAACCCAAATCGTCTTGATTTGTCTTCAAAAGCTTTTCCTCACAATGGCTCCCTGCCTACCTAGTAATTCTGGCTCATAGCACATGGCTATTGCTGCTGCTCCCAAACAGATTTTGTGCAATAAGCTCTTCCTCTGTGCTAGGATTGTACTAAGCAGTTTGCATATATTATCTCATCTACTTGTCAGCACCTCCCCAAATTCTTTAAACTGACTATTGTCATACCATATTTCACAATTGAGAAACTGAGATTTAGAGAGGTTAAGTGAGTTGTATGAGGTTTCCTAGCTAGTTAAGTAGGAGAATGAGAATGACACATGAGCCTACTTGAGTCAATAGCATGCATTTTTTAAAAAATTGAAGTATAGTTGATTTTCAGTGTTGTGTCAATCTCTACTGTATACCAAAGTGACTCAGTTATACACATATGTACACTCATTAAAAAAATATTCTCTTCCATTATGGTTTATCACAGAAGATTGGATATAGCTCCATGTGCTATATAGCAGGGCTTTGTTGTTTATCCATTCTAAATGTAATAGTTTGCACCTACCAACCCCAAACTCCCAGTTCATCCCTCTCCTTCCCCACCCCATCCTTGGCAACCACAAATCTGATTTCTCTGCCTGTTAGTCTGTTTCTGTTCTGTACATAGGTTCATTTGTGCCATATTTTAGATGCCACATATAAGTGATACTGTATGATATTTGTCCTTCTTTTTCTGATCATGGCATGCATTCTTAAAAACTCTTTTATAGCACCTCTCTGGACTTTCTAATATTTATTTCAACTTGCATTTCTGCCTGGAACGTTCCCAGTTTCAATCTTTTCTATGATCACTTGACAATAAAATCTAAAAACTTGACATTTGGCAATTTCCTTTCTCTGCTCAAAAACCTTCAGTGGCTCCCCATTGCATAGAGGAATTAATTTCAGTCAAGGCTCTCTTACAGACATATCTCCTCACTCCTTTCTGCTTCACTACTTATCCACTTAGTTCTTTGGGTTTAGTTCTTTGTACATGTCGATACTTTTATTCCTTGGTTCATGGTCTTCCTTCTCCAGGTACTATTGTCCCTGCCTGCCCTGTGGATTCACTTTAATGTATACTTCTTCATCTAGTTCATGTATTTTTAACCTGGAAAAACAGCCCAGAACCTTCATGCTTTCATTTTCCTGCTGTAGTACCAAAAGTTTGTCTTATAACTTTAGTGAGCATATCACTCATTGTATGATTTACCTACCTGTCTTCATGATGGTGTAAATTTTAAATCTGACTCTTGACAAATGTGTATTTGATTAGGATGGTGATGGCATCCTACTCAACCATGAGTTACACCTCCAGATCTCTTACTTTCTGAGGACTGTAACAATCATTTCTCCCTTTGCTGGGGATGGGGGTTGTGATGGACAGCTCTTAGCTCAGTATCTCTTTTTAATATCCAGATAATTTTTTAATTAAAAGTTTTTATATACATTAGCTCAGCATGCAGTTGTAACCAATAATATAGGGACATTCATTGTATCCTTTACACAGTTTTCTCAAGTGATACAATTATAAAACAATAATTCAATTTCACAACCAAGATATTGACATCGATGCAGTCAAAATACAGAACATTTTCAAAATCACAAGGATCCTTCAGACTGCCTTTTATAACCATGCTCTAGTCACATATCTCCTCTTCTCATCCTCTCTTTAACCTTTAGCAATCACTAATTTGTTTTTAGTTTCTATAACTTTATCACTTAAAGGATGTTATATTAATGGAATCATGTATAGTGTGTAACACTTGGGAATCTGGGATATTTTGCTCAGTGTAATTTTCTGGAGATTCAACCAAGTTGATGTATTTTCACTATAGTGCATTTTACTTCTTGGAGAAGGCAATGGCAACCCACTCCAGTACCCTTGCCTGGAAAACCCCATGGACGGAGGAGCCTGGTAGGCTGCAGTCCATGGGTCTCTGAGTTGGACACGACTGAGCAACTTCACTTTCACTTTTCACTTTCATGCATTGGAAAAGGAAATGGCAGCCCACTCCAGTGTGTTTTTGCCAGGAGAATCCCAGGGACAGGGGATCCTTGTGGGCTGCCGTCTATGGGATCGCACAGGGTCGGACATGACTGAAGCAACTTAGCAGCAGCAGCAGCAGCAGCAGCAGCAGCATTTTACTGCTGAATACTCCCCATTATATGAAGGTACCACATTTTGTTTAACCATTCACCTGTTGAAGGACATATGAGTTGGTTCTAGTTTTTGGCTATTAAAAATAAAGCACTATGAATAACCATTCATTGATAGGTTTTTGTGTCTTCATTCTCATTCTTCAGTCTTCATTCTCAGGAATAAATGTGTGGTAGTACAATTTCTGGGTCTTATGATACTTGCATGTTTAGTATTTTAAGAAATTAAGAAATTTTTCCAGAGTGCTTATACCGTTCTATGTTTATACCCCTTAACGGTATTTTTTGTTTGTTTGTTTGTTTTTCACAAAGCAAGTTCAAAACACACACACACACACACACACACACACACACACACACACACACAAACCAAAAATAACTTTAGGAAGATTACAGTAAAAAATATTAGGGTCTTAGGAATAAAGAGTTCTTAGACTTGATGCTAAATACACAATTTTGGAAAAAATTATAAACTGGGCTTCATTGAGACTAAAAACTTGCTTTGTGCAAAAAATACTATTAAGAGGTAAGAATGTAAAATGGTACAAGCACTCTGGGTCTCTTTTCCTGAATTGCCTCTAGCTGAAGAGAACAGCTTGCATTCAGTGATTGTCTGGTACTAGGGGTACAGAGGTCTGACTTCTTGCTTCAATAAGAGATAACTCTGAAGAGCCAACTCAAGAGTTACCCATGGGATTGACAAAGTTCTTTGTAGCCGCTGCATTTCCTTCACACTTTCTCCCTGTCTAGTCATGTATTCTGCCTGCCTCCACAGGTGTATCTTCAGAACACTTCCAATATACTTTTTTTTAACACACCAGTCTTCCCTTCGTTATTTGTTTCCCAGGGACTCTGACCTATGTCAGAGAGGTCTATACCTGGCTGCCAGCAGTATCTCAGCTGAGTGGCAGAAGGAGGTTGGAAAGTAGCTGTTTAGGATGTGAGCTTTTTCTTATTCTTCTGTTTTCACTACAGTGTTTTTGCTCTGCCTCTGTGTCTTGAGATTGGACTTCTTTGGTTCAGTTAATCTATAGACTAAACTCTTTTGTGGGGTTAAGAGAAGGCTGTTTACTTTGTAGTTTGAGAGGGAGCCTGGGAATCTGAGTGCTTGTCATACTAACATTCATCTACTTGTCCTGTTTTCAGTTCAGTTCAGTTGTTCAGTCCTGTCCAACTCTTTGTGACCCCACAGACTGCAGCACACCAGGCCTCCCTGTCCATCACCAACTCCTGGAGTTTACCCAAACTCATGTCCACTGAGTCCAGCGATGCCATCCAACCATCTCATCCTCTATCGTCTCCTTCTCCTCCTGCCTTCAATCTTTCCCAGCATCAGGATCTTTTCTAGTGAGTCCGTTCTTCACATCAGATGGCCAAAGTATTGGAGTTTCACCTTCCACATCAGTCCTTCCAGCAAACACTCAGGACTGATTTCCTTTACGATGAACTGGTTAGATCTTCTTGCAGTCCAAGGGACTCACAAGAGTCTTCTCCAACACCACAGTTCAAAAGCACCAGTTCTTCGGCACTTAGCTTTCTTTATAATCTAACTCTCACATCCATACATGACTACTGGAAAAACCATAGCTTTGACTAGACAGATCTTTGTTGGCAAAGTAATGTCTCTGCTTTTTAATATGCTGTCTAGGTTGGTCATAATTTTCCTTCCAAGGAGTGTTTTCTTTTAATTTCATGGCTGCTGTCACCATCTGCAGTGACTTTGGAGCCCCCAGAAATAAAGTCTACCACTCTTTCCACTGTTTCCCCATCTATTTGCTATGAAGTGATGGGACCGGATACCATGATCTTAGTTTTTTAAATGTTGAGTTTTAAGCCAACTTTTTCACTCTCCTCTTTCACTTTCATCAAGAGGCTTTTGAGTTCCTCTTCACTTTCTGCGATAAGGGTGGTGTCATCTGCATATCTGAGGTTATTGATATTTCTCCCGGCAATCTTGATTCCATCTTGTTCTTCATCCAGCCCTGCATTTCTCATGATGTACTCTGCATAGAAGTTAAATAAACAGGGTGACAATATACGGCCTTGATGTACTCCTTTTCCTATTTGGAACCAGTCTGTTGTTCCATGTCCAGTTCTAACTGTTGCTTCTTAAACTGCATACAGATTTCTCAGGAGGCAGATCAGGTGGTCTGGTACTTCCATATCTTGAAGGATTTTTCACAGTCTCTCATGATCCATAGACTTAAAGGCTTTGGCATAAGTCTATGTTCAATACAGGATACAGGATGCTTGGGGCTGGTGTACAGGATGATCCAGGGAGATGGTGTGGGGTGGGAGGTGGGAGGGGACTTCGACATTGGGAGATCGTGTACACCTGTGGCTGATTCATGTCAATGTATGGCAAAACCATTACAGTACTGTAAAATAGAATAAAGTCTTAAATTAATAATAAAGGCTTTGGCATAGTCAAAAAAGCAGAGATAGATATTTTTCTGGAACTCTCTTTCTTTTTCAATGATCCAGCAGGTGTTGGCAATTTGATCTCTAGTTCCTCTGCCTTTTCTAAGACCAGCTTGGACATCAGGAAGGTCACGGTTCACATATTGCTGAAGCCTGGCTTGGAGAATTTTGAGCATTACTTTACTCGTGTGTGAGATGAGCACAATTATGTGGTAGTTTGAGCATTGTTTGGCATTGCTTTTCTTTGGGATTGGAATGAAAACTGACCTTTTCCAGTCCTGTAGCCATTGCTGAGTTTTCCAAATTTGTTGGCATATTGTGTGAGCACTTTCACAGCATCATCTTTCAGGATTGAAATAGCTCAACTGGAATTCCATCACCTCCACTAGCTTTGTTCGTAGTGATGCTTTCTAAGGCCCACTTGACTTCACATTCCAAGATGTCTGGCTCTAGGTGAGTGATCACACCATTGTGATTATGTGGGTAATGAAGTTCTTTTTTGTGTAGTTCTTCTGTGTATTGCCACCTCTTCTTAATATCTTCTGCTTCTGTTAGGTCTATATCATTTCTGTCCTTTATCAAGCCCGTCTTTGCATGAAATGTTCCCTTGATATCTCTAATTTTCTTGAAGAGATCTCCAGTCTTTCCCAATCCATTGTTTTCCTCTATTTCTTTGCACTGATCACTGAGGAAAGCTTTTTTATGTCCTCTTGCTATTCTTTGGAACTCTGCATTCAAATGGGTATATCTTCATTTTCTCCTTTGATTTTTGCTTCTCTTCTCCCTTTATTTCATGGCACCAGGGATCTCTAGGCTTCCTTGGTGGCTCAGTTTGTAAAAGAAACTGCCTGCAGTGTGTAAGACGTGAGCTCATTCCCTGGGTCTGGAAGATCCTCTGGAAAAGAGAATGGCAGCCCACTCTAGTATTCTTGCATGGAGAATTCCATGGACAGAGGAGCCTGACAGGTCCATGGGGTTGCAAAATGTCAGATGAGACTGAGCAACTAACACATACAGAGGTCTCTAACTCCTGAACATTCCCAGGTGCTGTTGAGATAACTAGCTTACTCTATGTAGGTATTTAGCTATGCAAATGTTTACCTCTTTAATTCCTCCAGTTCCTTTCCAACTTCTCAAAAGTTCTTGATATTTGTCACTTGTATTGTCTCCACCTCATTTTCTTGGTCCTTAAAGGTTTTAAAATTTTTACATTCTTTCACTCTCATTTTAGTGGAGCTTTAAGTTGAGCACAGGTATAAAACACGCCCTGTTTAATAAGGAACATGAGAGTTTCATGGTTTGTGTCCAGTTTTGAAGCATACTGATTTTATTTTGAAAGTAAGGCAATGGTTCCTTAAGACATTTGTAGCATTTTTATTTGGAAAAATATTCTTTATTTATTAAGGGAAAAATTTGATATGGATGCTGTGTGGAGTACAGGGTTAAAGTCAGCACATTTTCATTATCAGAATAGTGGTAAGGGCATCATCAGCTCAAGTCTCACCCAGGCATATGCTACATGAGGACCCCTGGCCAAGACTGAGACTTTCTTTTGGTAAGCCTAAGTGTTCAGAGAAAAATGAAACCTTTGTTGAGTCACGCATATGTTTTGCCTCATGTCAACAACCATCCAGAGGTGCCTAAGAATCTGAATGTTTGGTGTGCTGTAGACAGTTTATCTGTATGACTGCCTGAATTTCTCTTACCAACTTTTAGTATTTGGTCTCATGGAAATGCAGTCAAAGACTGACTAACTGTGTCACTGGATGTGTCAATTACAGTGGGATCTGAGGGGTGTAAATTAATGGCTTCTTGTTTTTCATCTGTTTGATGCCCTCAGTCACATTTTGGTTTGTGTTATGTTTTAAGAATATAAGAGTGGTTTTTAAAAGATAAGGACTAATTTCTGAAGAGTAGACATGTGTATTGGAGGTGGTCTGCTGTGCTGCAGCCTGCCAATCAAAATCTGCCAGCAATGTCATTCAAGGTCAGAGACCCGGTGAACCGCCAATCAAAGTCAGCAGGGTTGTTCATGTTCACTTGTCAGTGTTGGAAAGAGGTCACTCTCTCTTCGGTGTGGCTAGTGTGTGAACAATGAGAGTGTTTCAGTGGTCGGAAGCACATTCTGCTGCCTACCCCCTGGTGATTTCAGGATGTTTGCCAAGGTTTTTCCTACCCTACAGGGATACAAGGCAGGGTAGTGGAAAAAGCCAGCAGTATGAAACAAAAACCAAACAGAGTTATAGATTCTGATTTCTGCAAGCAAATATGATAGCTAATTTAGTATATTGTTTTCATTTTATTGCTTAAAATCGGTCTAGAATAAAGAAAAATAGGAAATATAATTTTAGATATCTAAAAAGTAATATCTGCTTTAAGCATTTTGTACTTGGTATTTCAGTTTGTTTTCTTGCCTTAACTAAGCTAATCATTATCTTATCTAATTTTCATCATACAGAAATAAGCTTTGCATTTTACCAAAAAAAAAAAGGCAAATTTTGAAATATGCTAAGATCACAGAATAAAGCTTAGGAAATTTCAGTTTCAGGATTTGGAAGACAAAGATGATAGAAGCATAGTTTAGCATTTCAGTAGGATCTGTATTGTTTTCCAAAATTTGAGCCTCTCTGAGGGCAAGGGACAATTTGCTGTAATTAAGAATATTTACCATTCAAAGTTTTTTCAGATCTGCTATGGTATGTAGATCTTCTAGGTTTATTCAGGGTACCTCCTTGATGGCCAAACCACCAAATGAACCATTCTGTCAGTATTTTGCTTCCTTACTGTAAAATAACCAGATATTTACAAATATCCACATGCTTATCTTTAAAGACACAGACTATTTGGCTAAAATGTTCAGAATTCATTAAGATGTCATGTAGATGCCAGTGCAAGCAACTACTTTAGTCACATTTTTATTTGATGAAAAATATATGAACAATAGTATTTTAAAAGGCTGCACAGAGAAAACCCTAAAATGAGGCAAAGCGTGTGGACACTAGATGTAAGCACCAGGTAGACAGAGCTGTTTCAAAACTTGTAGAGCAGTCAATGGGAAATACATATTTAGGGTGGTACATAGAGCATGAGACTTAGAAAGGTCTTTGGGGGTTCAGTTCTCTTATTTTATGGGTAATGACATCAGAGAGACTTGTGGAGGAGGCACAGATAATTAAATGCAGAGACAACTTGTGGACCCATAGGAGTCCAGGCCTCCTGTCCTCCACGAGGCTCTTTTCTTATCCACCTGGGAAGGCTTGCGGTGGATGTGAGTGTTCTGACACTTTTTTTTTTCAGAGGTAAAAAGAGAGTTATTGGGAACTGGAAGGAAAGTGGATGTAGTGGAAAGATGTTCAACAGAGGCCTGGGGTATTTAGGTACAGGGAACACTGAGTAAGTTAGGTGGGAGAACTAGGACCCTGGGATTGCAGAGAGAGTTGGCCCATGGACTACAGCCTACCAGGCTCCTCCGTCCACGGGATTTTCTAGGCAAGAGTACCGGAGTGGGGTGCCTGCCATTGCTTTCTCCACCGAAAAGAAAGGATGCTCAGAATTATCCAGGGAAGCAAAGCATTCTCTTTAAAATGGCTAGGGGCTTCCCTGGTAGCTCAGTGGTAAAGAATCTATCTGCCAGTGCAGGAGACACAGGTTTGATCTCTATCTGGGAAGATCCCACAGGCCATGGAGCAGCTAGACCCGTGCGTCACAACTACTGAGCCTGTGCTGTACAGCCTGGGAGCCACAGCTACTGAGCCCATGAACCTTAAAGCCCATACTCCATAACAAGAGAAGCCAGCACAATGAGAAGCCTGCGCAGCACAACTAGAGAATAGCTCCACTCTCTGCAACTAGAGAAAGTCCTGCGCAGCAGTGAAGACCCAACACAGCCAAAAATGAATGAATAAATAAATACAAATAAAATGTCTATACTGCCTTTCAACTCTGAATTAGAAATATTCTTGGCTATCAGCAGCAACAACTTTTTATTGGCAAGTCAATGTTTTGAGGGTGATAGACTCTTGATGCAGAAAATACTTGATTTTAGCTCTGGCTGACTTATTTAATAGTAGAATATAGGAGTGAGATGTATGAGCAAGGAGATACAGATTATATTTTCCTTCCCTTTCTCTGATATGCTGGTAAATACCCCTAGGCTTGGAGGAAAGATTAAAATCCATGAAGACAAAAGAGGAGTGATTCAAGCATGACCAGTTTCTTTCACAGATGTGAAAGGGGCTGGCCAAGAGGCACAAGGCAGCCAATTTTCAGCTCTGACAGCTGCCGAGGTCATCAGCTTCCTAACGGCACCCCTTAATTCCTTTGAGGCCAGGATGTCCTTTGAACTCAGTGGTTGTTACACTTCCAAAGCTAAGCTGAGAAGGAGAGAAACCTGCAAATTTTTCTGGCCCCTGAATACACAATTACTAGGCCATTAAGACCTTAGGCTAAAGGCTTAGGGTTCTCTTATCTTCTCTGACCTACAAACCAGCTGTTACTCCCAGATGACTTATACACACGTGTGTACGTGTGTGTGTGTGTGTGTGTGTGTGTGTATTCATGAAATAGAAAGAGAGAAGGACATTTACAAGAGCTTTTAGCAGGACATTTCTGGGAGAGCCTAATGCCTGGGTTCAAAGGATGCTTACAGTGAGAGGACTGTTGAGCTAAGTAGGATTTTCTGTGAGGGACTTGCGTTATGGCTGGATCTAAGGGCTGCATGACTGCAAGGAACCTGTAAAAAGCAGAGAACCTGAAATTTGCTCTTGAAGGCAGTTTCAGTTCCTGGAGATTCACTTATGAGCATTTGTGCAGCTTCTGCTCCAGTGAATGAAGGAGTAGGGGTTTTGTCCTCACTACTCTATACTCAAGCCAGTTGGCATGAGGTAATGACTGGAGGTAGCTGAAGATTCAAGCCTGAGAAGTTTGTGTTGGTGGGAACCTTCTATATGGTGGTTAAGGGAGGCACTTGGAAAACTTCAGTATAGTACAGAACTGGCTTTTGGATCAGAAAGTGGCCAGGAATATAGCAGGTGTTAGTGGTCTGGTTAGGCAAAAACCTAAGTCAGAGAGCTCGTGATATCCAGACAGAGCAGTGGTTGTGGATGGCCCTACTGGGCTAGGCTAGCCCTACAGCCAGCCAAGTACCCTGGACAGCTCCCAGATGTGGGTCTCCCGACAACTTCCTCTGCAGCTTTTTTGTCTCTATAGGACAAGGACTTGTCTTCAGAGAATTACTGTCACTATTTTCAAGTTTAACTCTAGAAGAAAGAGGCCACATCTTCTGACCTGATAGAGAGCTCTCCAGTTTGTTTGATCGTTAATTAATTCACTCATATTCAGCAAAATATTAAATACCACTATGTATCAGGCCCTCTCCTGGCTGCAAAAGATATAACAATGAATGAGACGCAGGCTTTGCACAGAATCTGGCAGTTATTGGAGGAGGGACAGAATGTGGTCCACTAGAGAAGGGAATGGCAAACCACTTCAGTGTTCTTGCCTTGAGAACCCCATGAACAGTATGAAAGGCAAAATGATAGGATACTGAAAGAAGAACTCCCCAGGTCATTAGGTGCCCAAAATGCTACTAGAGATCAGTGGAGAATACCTCCAGAAAAAATGAAAGGATGAAGCCGAAGCAAAAACAATACCCAGCTGTGGATGTGACTGGTGATAGAAACAAGGTCTGATGCTATAAAGAGCAATATTGCATAGGAACCTGGAATGTCAAGTCCATGAATCAAGGCAAATTGGAAGTGGTCAAACAAGAGATGACAAGAGTGAACATCAACATTCTAGGAATCAGCGAACTAAAATGGACTGGAATGGGTGAATTTAACTCAGATGACCATTATATCTACTACTGTGGGCAGGAATCCCTCAGAAGAAATGGAGTAGCCATCATGGTCAACAGAAGAGTCCGAAATGCAGTACTTGGATGCAGTCTCAAAAATGACAGAATGATCTCTGTTTGTTTCCAAGGCAAATCACTCAATATCACAGTTATCCAAGTCTATGCCCCAACCAGTAACGCTGAAGAAGCTAAAGTTGAACGGTTTTATGAAGACCTACAAGACCTTTTTGAACTAACACCCAAAAAAGATGTCCTTTTCATTATAGGGGACTGGAATGAAAAAGTAGGAAGTCAAGAAACAGATGACCATTATATCTACTACTGTGGGCAGGAATCCCTCAGGAGAAATGGAGTAGCCATGATGGTCAACAGAAGAGTCCGAAATGCAGTACTTGGATGCTGTCTCAGAAACGACAGAGTGCTCTCTGCTTGTTTCCAAGGCAAGCCAGTCGGCACAGTCCCTCTATTTACCTCCCGGGCTCAGTCCTGCCCATCCCCCCCCCTGGTAAGTATGGTGCGTGTTTTGTGTAGACTTTGTAAGACTTTTTAATCTTCTGGTTCAATTCCGGGCCTTACGGGATGGACTTTGTCCTGATACTGCGTGGGCCTTTTAACTTGCAGGTGCTGACTTTCTCCAGCTTGGCTTGTGTGCCTAATCCCCAGGGAAGCCTGTGTTGAGTGGGAGAGTTCTCCCCATCTCCTGCTGCTGCTGCTAAGTCGCTTCAGTCGTGTCCGACTCTGTGCGACCCCATAGACGGCAGCCCACCAGGCTTCCCCGTCCCTGGGATTCTCCAGGGAAGAACACTGGAGTGGGTTGCCATTTCCTTCTCCAATGCGTGAAAGTGAAGTCGCTCAGTTGTGTCTGATTCTCAGCGACCCCATGGACTGCAGCCCACCAGGCTCCTCCGTCCATGGGATTTTCCAGGCAAGAGTACTGGAGTGGGTGCCATTGCCTTCTCCGATCCACCTCCTACAAGGCTTTTATTGACTCTCTTCCTCATTCCTTTGTTATTTTCAGAGAGAGGTGACCTGCTCTTCAGCCTTCTGCTCTTTATTACTTTCAGTGCAAATGGACGCTAATTCCGCTCCTCCCTTTTCGCTCTCCTGCCTCACCTCCCTCCAGTGGCATCCCCTCCTCCTCAGCCTATCTCTTCTGTCTGGTCTCAAAAAGCCCACATCTTCTGACGTTTCACACTGAGACACACACAGCCTCTAAAATTTCCTCCAGCTTTCTCTATCAAGCTCTTCTGCGCAAACCTTGCTTCTCTCTGAACCTGCAGGGCCGGTCTCAGATGCAGGATTGTTCTTCAGGCCTCTTGAGGCTGCGGTTGTATTTCTTTCCCGTTATCTATCCTCGAATGAAGAGCACTCCCTCCCGACCAAGCGTTTTCCATTTCAGGAGCCCGCGTCCCGTCTCCCCTCGCTGCGTTCTCAGCTGCTGGGGGCACCTTCCTATTCCACATTAATCCTGAAGGCAGCGTGATGTTGCCCCAGACAAGTTGTGAGCGTCTAGCCGACCGTCACCGTGTGTGCACCTCTGGAACTGGCCTCCATCTGAGGTTAGGACTGCAGGCTAGCATTTAGTTTGGCATCATCATCAGTTCTCTGTGGTGGTTCTGTCCCAAATGCAGGGACGTGTGGTGACCCCACCTCGTGCTTGGGACATGTGGTGACCCCACTGCTGAGGATTAAGACAGTGAGCTATACAGGGGTTCCTCCGGGGATGTCCTTATGGCCTGACCAGAGCATCTGGACTTTATGAAAGGAAGATGTCCAGTCTGGAGCTGCTGCAGCCATTTTGTAGCCTGAGGACATGGCTCTGTTCCCGAGCAGTGGCCTGTGGCTTGGAGATACAGAGCGACCCGGAAGGTCTCCACGGAACACTGTGATGCCGACTTCCCGTGAGACCTCCACCCTGCTGGTGATCTTAACAACTTCTTTAGCCAATCTACTTTCTCACAGTCCCAGTAAAAGTTCACACCTTCTCCTATTTCCCTGGCTCCCTTCCCTCTTCTCACTTTTGGGGATGACCTCACTTGTAACTTCCCTGAGAGCGTGGAGCAGCTGGAAGAGAAGCTTCCAACCCAGGTGCTTCTGAGCCCTTCTTTTCCCCAGGACCAGGGGTCTCCACTCCCAGCTGATCTGACCCTGCTCACACTCAGGCTCCCGGCCCCTCACCCCTCGAGGCCTTGCTGCCGGCATCCCCTGCTCTCCCTCAGCCTGTCCTGTCTCCCCAGGTCTGTTAGCTCGTTCCCGCCCACACACCGCTCTAGCCGCCGCGCCAGGAAGCTCTAGAACACGCTGCTCCCCGCTCTGGCTGCCCAGCGCCTCACCTCCCGTGAGGCCCTCGACTGGCTCCCTGCAGGCCTCTGTTCCCACGCCCGCCTGCCATCCGTCCCCGTGACTCTGCACCCAGCCCTGCTCCGAAGCGCCCTTCACACAGGACACAGTGGCCTCCCCCTGCCTGCAGAAGCGCTGTGGTCAGCAGAGGGCCTGGGCTGCCCGGTGCTGTCGGGCTGACCCCAGCTCTACACTGCTTCATGCCTCGCTGCCCTGGACTCTGGGTGGGGGTGTTGGCACCTGTCTCTGGGCTTGCTCCAGCCCGGTTCGCAGCTGTGTGTGGCAAGCGCCTGCCTGGGACCCGGTACACGGCAGAGATAGCACGAGAGCCGCCGTCTTCCCTGCGGTCACCTTGGCTCGTGGTTCTGATGGCGGCTGGTGGATCCTGCTGGACCGCTGACAGGGCCAGGCACCGGGGCCATAATCTGTGAGCTGCAAACCATGAACGTGGTCCTGTGTCCTCGCGTGGAGCCAGGGCGGATTTTGGAATAAAGTGCCATCTGCTGAGCTAGTCCTGTCGGAGGTTAGCAACCTCATCATAACATCACACCAGTGCCAGGGGGTCATGGGCACAGGCCAGTAAGATGCTTGGGCTGGTATGCATACTGCCTGCAACTGGCAACTCTGAGCTCGAGTTGCTGCAAAGGCCCCTGGGCCTCAAGGGCCCAGGTTGTGGAAATAAGGCCACGGGGGGTGGGCTGTGCACGGCCGGGAGGCTGGTGGCTGGAGTGGCCGGGCCCACCCTGGTCAGCACGTCCCGCTGGAAACAGCAGCGCAGGGTGATCACTCTTGCAGCCCGAGGCTTGTGTGAAGGTTTCACACCAAATGGAACTGGGATGAGCGGGGGCCGGGGGCAGCTGCAGAAGACCCCCCACTCCGGCCCCCACCACATTAGCAGGTGGGCGGCACGTCTGGCCGCTGTCTTTGCCGCTGAACTCGGAGGTCGGGGGGTTTCCTCCTCCAGCTGGTCCTGCTGAGTCAACAGCAGCTTCACACAGAGGCTGCTCACCGCGCCCAGGGCACCCTCTGCCCCTTCAGAACAAAGCAAGCTGCTGAGGGCCTGGCTGTGGCTGGACACAGCGGGGGCACTGTGATCGGACAGCTCAGCGATCAGGTCTGGAAGTGGGGCCTCAGGTGGGAGCCGCCCCCGAGCTCAGCCTGGAGGTGCGAGGTCAGCGCCGGCCGGTCCGTGTTCAGCTGTGATTGCGACCACTCTCAGCTCGGTGGCCGAGGCCTGGTCTGCCACTGGTGACACTGTGTCAGACGGGGAGGGGGAGGGGGAGGGGGAGGGCCCACCCTGCAAAAACAGCAGCGCAGGGTGATCACTCTTGCAGCCCGAGGCTTGTGTGAAGGTTTCACACCAAATGGAACTGGGATGAGCGGGGGCCGGGGGCAGCTGCAGAAGACCCCCCACTCCGGCCCCCACCACATTAGCAGGTGGGCGGCACGTCTGGCCGCTGTCTTTGCCGCTGAACTCGGAGGTCGGGGGGTTTCCTCCTCCAGCTGGTCCTGCTGAGTCAACAGCAGCTTCACACAGAGGCTGCTCACCGCGCCCAGGGCACCCTCTGCCCCTTCAGAACAAAGCAAGCTGCTGAGGGCCTGGCTGTGGCTGGACACAGCGGGGGCACTGTGATCGGACAGCTCAGCGATCAGGTCTGGAAGTGGGGCCTCAGGTGGGAGCCGCCCCCGAGCTAGGCCTGGAGGTGCGAGGTCAGCGCCGGCCGGTCCGTGTTCAGCTGTGATTGCGACCACTCTCAGCTCGGTGGCCGAGGCCTGGTCTGCCACTGGTGACACTGTGTCAGACGGGGAGGGGGAGGGGGAGGGGGAGGGCCTACCCTGCAGCGTGCACCTGGCTGGGGCCAGGGCTCGGGGCCGCTGTGCCCTCTCTCAGCTCGGTGGGGTGCTTCTCAAAGGGGTCCTGACCCTGAGTCCCCTCCAGAATGGCTGTTGGTCTTGACAGCAGCCTCCGTGCCTCCCGGGAGACGTGTTGCCACATGCCGGGGCGTCTTCGCGGGGGTCCCGGGGCCTCGCTGCTGAGGAAGGAGGTGATCGTCCCTTTTCGGGGAGCCCACCTGGATAGGGGCTGCTCCTCCAACGTCCGAGTGGCTCGCTGGCCCTGCAGCTGCACCGCCCTCCACCCCTCGCCTCCTGGTCGGGAAGGAGGCCTCCAGGTCCTTGGAAGTGAAACTCTGCTGTTGATGACACAAAGCTGGTTGGGTTCCCGCGGGGACCAGCTGACGACCGAGCCAGAGGGACGAGCACAGCGGCTCCTCGAGGAAGGATTTTTCCTGATTCTGATTTGTCGCTGACTCTGCACGCTTCTCTGTCCCTCCGAGGTTCGTGGCTCCCTGGTGACTCTGGACGCCAGACTTGGTGTCTTTGGTCAAAGTCAGCTCGAGTCCACCTGGAATCTGGGGCTTTGCTGCGTGTTAGAGCCACGCCTCTTATTTGGGCTAAAATTAACTTTCTCTGCCAGCGCCTCTGTCTCCCCGTCTGTGGACAGGGGACACGCGGGCCTGCACGGCCACAGGAGCTCAGGTGTGGTCACAGCGCCCGCACCTCGTAGCCGCTGCGGGGCGCGTTTGTGTCCTCTTGGTCTGAGCTGTGCCCGGGGCTGTCCCGGGGGCTGTGGCCTCGCATGACTCCCCTGCACCCCCGCCTGGCCCTCCATTCAGGAAGGAGCTGCAGATGGATCGACACTGGAGCTGCACACGTCTAGTCACACCCGGTGGCCTCCCCCGGGGGAGGCCCCGACAGAGCCCCGCACGCCGAGAGCTGGGGATTGCGATTGGCCAGCAGATCGGGGAGGGTTCTCACTGCTGCAGGCCTGGCACGTGCACACGGAGAAGACCTGCTCGTGCATCATGGGTGCCAGCCCTCAAGACCCCTGTCTCTGTCTGTCCTCTCACAGCACACATCACACACAGGCATGGACACACAGATGCAAATACAGGCACAGACACACATTCACATACAACAGACACAGACGCAAATACACACACAGACCCACACATGCAGACACAGACACCAAGAAGTACAAACACAAACACACACAAATATATACACACACAGACACAAATATAGGCACATACAGACATTCACGTGCATAGACACACACACACACATATGCACACTCACACACATACACACACACACACACACACACACACACTGACACACAGTCCTCTCCAGCCTCCGCACAGCCTCCCTCCCCTGGACGGCCTTGGCTTTAGCCTGCAAACACACACACACACGTGCTCACACACACGCTCCTCTTGGCCTCCCCCACCCTGCATGGTCCCAGCTCTGGCCTGCTTCCTCTCCTTCCTCGTCCTGGAGACCTGGCTCCCACAGGGCCCCCAGCCCTCCCCTCCGGGTTGGGCCCTGCAATCATCATCAGCGTCCCCACAGGCCTGGGGTCTCCTTTGGGCCCCAGGGGCGTGTCCTGTTCACTCAGGGCTCCATCCTAGGGTCCAGCCCTGGTCCCAGGGGGCACGAGATCTGGCCAGAAGGCTTTGAGCATGTTGACAACACTGAACTCCACGGACTGTGGTCCAGAGAAGGAAGGGGGTGTGTCTGTGAGTCTGTGTGAAAGCTGTGTGTGTTGTGTGTGTGTGCAAGTATATCAGTGTGTGTCCGTGTGAGTGTGCGTGTGCATGGAGGTCGTGATCTGACCACATCAGGGCTTCCTCTGTCCACTGCTGGCTCCTCGGTCTCCTCAAAGACAAGTGGGTGGCATTTCAGGGACAAAGGGCTTCCGTTCAGCTGGGGTGCACCTTCAGGCCCTCAGCCCCTGGCCTCTGCTCCTCACTGGGCAAACGGAGCGTGCTCCAGGGCCCTTCGCTGGCCGCTGGGGGAGAAGTGAGGTGACCATGTGAGGGCGTGGTGGCATCACTGCTTTGCAGGTGGCACATCTGGGTCCAGCGACCTAGATGGCCAATGTCACGGCACCCTTCCCCCAAAAGTGCAGGGACCCCTGGCCCGCCCCGGCCTCCGTGACACCACAGTTCTGGGGCCCTAGGTGTGTGTTTAGGGAAACGTTGACAAATAGCTTCGTAATAAGGCAAACACCGATCGTATGCATTTAATCTTTGTTAAAAGCATCACAAATGATTTATTGATTTTTAAAAAGGAAAAATAAGAAAGAATTTATCGCATCTCTGTTATGTGATATAGAAGTGTGGGCTCGATCCAGCTGAATGAGACGTCACCGGTCCCAGCCCAGCCCGCTCTTCCCGGGGGCCCACGCATACCTGAATGGCAAAGACGCGGGACCTCAAAACGTGGAACCAGATAAACCCAGACCTACGTGTGGATCTACACAGTTATGGGGACGGAAACGTACTCGGTTATAGATGCCAACTTATTCCCAGGCTCTTGGGTCCGCACACCCAAAAGGCTCTTTATAGAAACGATGACATAAAATACAAGAACGCAAATAGCTGAAGGGAAGCCCCACCCCATCAGCAAGACAATGCAGCTGAGGGTCAGGAGGTCACAGGGGCATTGTCACCCAGAGGCACTGCTGAGCTGCATCCAGGGACTCCCTGCTGACCTTGACCTGGGACCTGGTGCCAAAGGTTTCTGACCCTGAAATGAGGCTCACAGGCCAAGTGGGGGTGGATGGCAGGACGCTGGGTTCCCTAAGGGGTCTTTGGAGACGGCAGGCAGGCTGGCAGAGGCGGACACCTCGAGAACCCAGCCTCTCCCCGCAGCACCCCGCAACCCCCACAATTCCCCGAGGAGGGTGTGGAGGATGCTGGCATTGCCAGCTTTGCGGGCCTGCAGCTCAGCCGAGTGGGCCGCAGCGGGGGGAGGGGCACCTCTGCCGCCGCCGTGCGACCTGCAGTGACCCCTTCAGACTCCATTTGCGACATGTGGGCTGGACGCCAGGGTCCCCTCCTCCCGCGTGCGGGAGCTGCTCTGGGGGTGCGGATGACCCTCCGCAGGCCGCCTTTCTTTTCTGCAGAAGCAGGCTAAGGCTTCTCACCGCCCCGGGCTTCATCCTGGACTCTTCCTCGCGGCCAGCGGGGTCCTAGCCTGGGATCTGGGGTGTCCCCACCTCTGGGAGGACGCTCTGGCCACCAAGAGCCCATGGTGGTGGCGGGGAGGGGACGCTGACTTCCAGTTTCAAGGCAAAAGGTGAAACCCCGCCCCTATATGCTCCCTGCACCCCTGACTCTAGGCAGCGGTGAGTGAGGAGGGTTGAACTGTGTGGGAAGCGGGTGGGGGGGGCTGCCTCCACCTCTGTGGCCCCCTTGCTGTGTGTGACCCTGGGGCAGCCATTCCCTCTGGGCCTCAGCGGCTCTGTCTTTAAGATGAGGCGGGCACCGCTTGGCGGCCCTTCACTCTGCCTTTCTAACCGCTCCCGGTTCCTGGGTCTCTACGCCTCTCCCTCTAGGAGTGAGGAATCACAAAGCACTGGGCATCTGTCTGGAGGCCGATTGGGGCAGAACCCTGCACATGGGCTGGCCAGGGGTGGCGGCGCCGGAGCCCTTGGAAGGCGGGGCTGCGGGAGCTTTGCTATTTTGGGGGAGGGGGCGGGAGAGAAGGCTGCCAGTGGGGGAGCATTCCTAGGCTTTGGGCAAGGGGGTTCCCAAGAACAGGGGCTGCTACCTGACAATAAAAAGAGAACAACCTCCCCGCCAAAAAACCGCAAATGGCTACCCAGAGAGGTATTTACTTCATCTCTGCAGGTTAAAAAGAAGAAGGGGAGCGCGGAGGGAGGCCTGGAGGGTGGCATCGGGTCGGGGCCGCAGCAGGCTTTCCAGATTCTGGAGGGGGTGTGCACGACCCCCCCGCAGAGGGTCGGCTGTGTGAGCTGCCCTCCTGGGGGTTCTGAGGAAAAAAGCGGTGGCTCGGCGTTCCTCCGGGGGACAGGAGCCCAGGGTGCAGGTGACGGAGGCGGAGGAGGGTGGGTGCGGGGTCTGCACTTCTGAGAGTCCGGCAGGCTCACCCCCCAGCCTCAGGGGGCCCGGCCTCGCCTCTAAGTCAGGCCTCCTCGCCGGAGTAACGGGGTGTGGGCTGACAGTGTCCAGACTGGGGGCCGGGGCGGGATTGAGCTGGACGGGGCGGGGGCAGCTGTAGTCTGGCGTGGACGCGGCGGGAGGAGGAGGAGGC
>SJYC01006793.1:0-12821 GCA_006408675.1 Madoqua kirkii
GGCGGTGGGTGGGCAGGTGACTGAGGGCGGGTCTCCCGGTGCCGGCAAAGCAGTGGACCCAGGGAGGCCTCGAGGGTGAGGCCGCGCCCGCCACCCGCCCCCACCGCCCCCACTGACCTGCAGGGGGGCCGGCCCCGGCATCTGCCGCAGGGGGAGGTAGGCGGGGCTCTGTCGCCCCCGGGCAGGGGCCACTGCAGGGCGGCCCGGCGAGGCCCCAGGCGGCGGCGGGAGAGAGAAGGGCACAGGGCACCGTCAGAAACGCCGCGTCCTGAGACCCCTGGGGAGCAGAGGCGTGGCCGCTGGCCACCTGGAGCTCCCACCTCCCGGGCGCCTTGAGACAGAGCGGCCCAGAGGTTCCAGCGGGGCCGTGGGGGCCACGGGGTCGTGAGCCGGCCCGGAGCTTTGAGTCCAAGGTCAGCCACCTGCCCACTGGGCGCTGTCACCTCTCCGAACCTAACTTCTAGCCGTTTAAAAGGTAGGGACCGCGATTCCGCCTCCCACAGTCTCAGGGACACAGCAGATACAGGTTGAGGGGATAAAAGCGCAGCGATGACACAACCCCCTGCCCCCAAGTGGCAGCTTCCCCGGGCCCCAGTGGGGACGTCACAGCACCCCAGGGGCGGGGCGTGCAGGGCAGGCGGCGTGCAGAGCGACCGTTAAGGGTCGGGGCAGCTGGGGCCCCAGGGTCTGGACTCCAGCCCCTTCCCCACCAGCTGTGTGGTCCTGGCCCCGGGCCAGTCCAGGTCTCAGCTCTTAAAAGGAGCGCCCCTGCTGGGCTATGGAGGAAGCGATGCCGGCTGGAACACTCGGTGCTCCTGCAGCTGGGAGCATTCAGCATTCACGTGGCCTGGAGCACTCAGCGCTCTCGCTGCCGATGGGCGGCGCCAGTACTCCGGCGGGACTCAGGGCTCCTGGGCCTCAGGGCTCCTGGGCCTCAGTCTCCCCATGGCTTGAGGAGGGAGTGGGGATGGGGCCTGCTGTCCCATCAGAGAGTGTGTCTCCCCCAAAGATGGACAGAGTGGGCACCTCAACCACAGAGTCAGAACCAAGGGGCAGCGGTGACGGCCAGGCTGTCCCCTCCCTGGTCTCTGCGGCGCAGAGGCCGCAGTGGGCGCTGGGTGGCAGCACAGCGGGCTGAGCCGGCTGCTGGGTTATCACTGGCAGAAGCTTCGAGGTGGTGGGGCTCAGCCCACGAATGCCGGCTCATGAGGAGGCCCCAAGAGAGAACCAGAGGTCAACACAGACCCCCACCCCCAGAAGAGGCCACTAAGTGGGCAGCTGCTCCGTCCTCCTCGCTGGCCACTGCCGGGGTGGGGGAGGCAATGGTGTCACCAAACAGAGACGCTGTGCAGACTGTAAAGGGCTGTGCACAGGTGGTTATGTCCGTGTGCGCACGGCCCAGGGCATCATCATCCCAGTGACGGGAGGGATGCCGGAGCGTGGAGGTGGCTGCAGGGAGAGGACCCCGAGACCCTCCAGAACATAGCAGCTTCGCCCTGAAAGCCAGCGCTCCTGTCTGCCCCACCCCTCGGGACTGTGGGGACGGGCGTCCCGGGTCCGGGTCTACTGGCAGCCCTGGGGGACTCCTGCCATCCCCTGTCAGAAGGAGAGGACCCAGGGTAGGGCCCGCCCGGCCCCAGGCCTGGTGGTGGTGGTGGAGGGGCTCCCGGGGGAGGGGTATTGGGGGCGGGCGTTACCTAGAGTCTGTGGGTGGAGCTCATCCTCTATGAACTCCTCCCCCTGGATGGCGCTCTGCACACCCTGGCTGTGGCTCACCGGGCTCGTCATTTCCTGCTCCTTCTCATTGTGCATCTGGGCATACACCGTCCTGCCGGGGCGTTTCCTGCAAGGTGAGGGGCAGTGGGTGGCAGGGAGATCAGGGCTCTGCCTGTCCCTGGAGGCCCCCAGCCCACCCTTCTGTGTGGTGCTGTCATCGCTCCTGGGTCTGCCTCCTGCACCACCTCTGCGCCGTGCCACCTCCTCCAGGAAGCCCCCTGCACCACCTCTGCACCAAGTCACCTCCTCCAGGAAGCCCTCCATCCTATGAATTCCCACAGCTCTAGGTTTGCCTCTGCCCCAGCGAGGATTGTCCATCTGTCTCCCCTGAGGTGTGCTGCAGGGAGAGGGTGTTTCTTTATCTCTTTAGGTCCCCGTCACCCATCACCTCCAGATTCTGATCAGGTCAGCAGGCATGTGTTTCCACGAGGCATGTGATGCTGACAGGCTCCGAGAGGTGTTGCTGAGCCCTGCCCAGGCCCTGGGGCATCCTCTAGTGCCTGTCCTCTCCAGGGCAGAGGGGAAGGAGATGGAGGGCACAGCCCCCCTCTGCCTCAGCTGGGACTGGGCTCAGGGCCCTGGGCCGGGCTCCTTCGTGTGTGACGCCCACTTAGTTGGAGCAAAACTCCAAAGGGTGCGTGGTTCCACTTAACAGATGAGGAAACTGAGGCTCAGTAGGAGGGTGGGCTTCCTCAGAGCCACCATCGGCAGTTTGCCAACAGTGGCAGTTCTCTGGAAATACTGAGATGGCAGGATGCACATTCGGGCCCCCAGGGTGGGCTGGGTCATGACGGGCCCCGGGGGACTACGGCACTTGGTGACTGAGAGCCTCTGAGACTCGAGAGCTGCTTGTCACGCAGGCAGGCCCAGCCCAGGCTGACAGCCGCGCCGGCCAGCCAAGCCCAGCTCCCCACAAAGCTCAGAGCGTCTGGACAAATGGGGCATCTCTGTGCACCTGTTCTGCTCTCTTCCCCAGGTGGACGCCAGTGCTCTAAGGGGTGCGCTCACCCCCAGAACTGTGCTCTGTCCATGGTTTCCATGGTAACCACCCTCCATGATTAATTCAGAAATAAGCCCTCAGAGTGCTGGGTGAGCCCAGGGGTCACACCCTCGCCTCTTCTGGGGCCAGCTCCTGGGCTGGGCTCAAGGTCTTCCCTCCCCCCTGACCCCTGGAGACAAGGTGCCTTCAGGACTGTTTACACTGGGCGCCACAAGTCTGGAGCAACTTGTGGGAGCTGCACTCTGGGCCTCTGGGGGTCCAAAGACAGCAATTTACAGAGACCAGAATCCTGCCCCTTTCATGCCTGACCTGCCAGGCCTGCCTTCTGCTGCCCGGGCAACTCCTGCCACCCTGCAGTTCTCGGGAGCCCTTGGTTTGTGCCCAGTCACCCAGTCCTGTCCAACTCTTTTCGGCCTTACGGGCTGTACCCTGCCAGGCTCCTCTGTCCGTGGGATCCTCCAGGCAGGAGTGCTGGAGTGGGGTACCCTGGGAGAAGCCCAAACTCGCCCAGCTGAGGTCCGAGGGGAAAGAGAAGGGGGTGGGGGCCCAAACCCCGAGTCTAGCCGGTGCCTCCAGCACAGCTCTGACCTGGGAGGCGGCGTCTCACCCGTCCTCTCTGCAGCCTCTTGGGCTCACCCACGAACAGCCTGTCTCCTCCAGGCCAGGGCCGGGAGGTTTTCACAAGGTCCCAGCTAAACACATTAAGGTAAGAAGGGAGGCGTGCTCAGGACAGGGCCCTGCCTCTGCACCTGCCCGCCTCTTCTTCTCTTCCCTTTTTCCTGCCTCCCTCCTGATTAGTCCCCTTTTACAGATGAGGAAACTGAGGCCAAAGGAGGGGAAGAGACTGGCCGGAGCCACAGGCTGGATGGCGAGCTGGTGGGGAGGCTGACCGTCTGGGCTGTCCCGCAGGTCGGGAGGGTGGGTCACCCAGTGTGAATGGTCCTGGAGGACAGAGGCTCAGCAGAGTCCTGGGCTGCAGGAGGGACCCTCAGCCTCCAAGGAGCAGGAGCCGGAGGGTCAGGATGTCTCCAGATTGTTCCCAGTGGTGCCCCTGAGTGAGGAGACCCCAAGGCCACTGGAGCCGAACCAGCCAGTGAGACGCGGGCGTTGGATCTCACAGCTGCATTTGCGGGGCATGAGTCTGGCAACACTCTGGCCTTTGTGTCCATCCCTGGGCCCCGTATCTGGGTAAGATCAGTTCTCCAGCCCCTCCGAGGATGCCCATGAATAATCCTGGCACTGTGGGCTGCTGCTGCTGCTGCTGCTAAGTCGCGTCAGTCGTGTCCGATTCTGTGCGACCCCATAGACGGAAGCCCACCAGGCTCCTCTGTCCCGGGCATTCTCCAGGCAAGAACACTGGAGTAGGTTGCCATTCCCTTCTCAAATGCATGAAAGTGAAAAGTGAAAGTGAAGTCGCTCAGTCGTGTCTGACCCTCAGCAACCCCATGGACTGCAGCCTACCAGAGTCCTCTGTCCATGGGATTTTCCAGGCAAGAGTACTGGAGTGGGGTGCCATTGCCTTCTCCGGCACTGTGGGCTATTAAACCCATTTTACAGATGAGGATCAAGGTCAGAGGGGAGGAGGCACCACAGCCCCTCTGATGAGCACACACTGAACTTGCCACCCACCCAGCCTCATCCCTGCCTGCTCCCACCCTGGGCGTCACTACCCAACACTGACTTCTCCCAGAAAGAAGCTGGAGCCCACCCCCCAACTTGCCACGGGGCGCCTGGCACAAGGCAGCTCTGGCTGAAGCTCGTGGAGGGAAGGGCGGATGAGTGCTGTGGGGAGCATGGGTGGTGGAGGACACGGCCTGGGGTCAGATCCTCACTCCTCAGCTATGTTGCTCTGGGACAATCGCTTGACCTCTTTGAGCCTGGGTTTCCTCATCTGTAAAATGGGTGTGTGGAGCAAAGGGGAGGATCGGGTGGAAAACGCTCCCTGGCTTGTGAGTGGCCGGCTGCCCTCAGGGACTGAGATGACTCAGGGCCAGCGCGTGGGTCCAGACGAGGCCCCCTCCCTGTCCTGTGGCCCATCAAGGGCACAGTCCCAGCCCTCCGTGGTCCTCGGCCCCACCCGCATGCCCCGTGAGCCCAGGGAGGCCGGGTGGCCTTGCCTTTTGAACTTGTACAGGATGAAGGCCCCGACCGCAAAGAGCCCGCTGACGAAGAGGGTCGCCACCGCCCAGTAGCCGCCTCCGCCTCCCAGGCTCGGGGAATCTGCGGGCGAAACAGCCTGTGAGTGCTCAGAGCGGGCAGTGGCCGCTCCCAGAACCTGGGGCCCCACTGGGTAAATTCCAGCCCTGGTCCTTCGCCCCTTAGAAAGTGGACACAGCTCTGTCCAGGCCGATGCTTGCGTGGACACACGTCTTCACAAAGCAGAAAGTGGCCCCTGGGCTCCTGCCAAGATTCTTGCCCCAGAGCGGGGAGGACAGTCCGTGGTGGGCGTGGGGGCAGAGTGCATCCGAGACCCTGCGTGCATGCTCAGTAGCTTCAGTCACGTCTGACTCTGTGACCCCATGGACTGTAGCCACCAGGCTCGTCCGTCCAAGGGATTCTCCAGGCAAGAACACTGGAGCGGGGTGCCATGCCCTCCTCCTTCCTGACTCAGGAATCGAACCCAGGTCTCTTACGTCTCCTGCACCGGCAGGCGGGTTCTTTACCACTGGCACCACCTGGGAAGCCCAATCTGAGACCCTAAATGATGTAACTTAAAGCAAGAGCTCCATGCGCGTCCACGGGGGAGGCCAGCAAGGCTGATCAGGATTCAACTGAAGACGACCACTGGGCCAGGAGGGACATGTGGTCAGCAGAGGGGCCCTCTGCCCCCAGTGTACACAGTAGTCAGCGTCATCTGAGGGGCCTGGACGCCCGCCCGGCCCACCTTGCAGAGGCGAGCCCGGCCCGGGCCTCACCTGTGTCCACATCCCTCACAGTCACCACGACCCGGACCCCGCCGCGCAGGAGGAAGCTGATCTTCTGTGCGTTCAGCACCTGCTGGATGGCCGTGAGCCTCTGAAAGCACAGAGTAGGGCAGTGAGGGGCTCATCCTGGGAAGGTCCCAGCAGGGGAAGCGGGAGCACTGGGTGGATTCTGCCCTGACCCTCTGTGGTCAGGGGGCTGGGTGAGGGCCCCTGTGCCTCTCTAGGCCTCAGTCACCCCATCTGTAAAATGGGAATGCTAGCCACCAACTAACTCTGACCAAGAACCTCTGATGGGACACAAAGTGATCCAAGTGTGGCCCTGCCCTCAGAGCTCTGGTTTTAATTGGGACCATGGAGTGTGGTAATCCAGGGATGTCCAGGAGGCCCCCGACTCCAGAAGTAATCAAGGGAGGCTTTTCAGAGGTGGAAGACCAAGAAGAGGACAAAGCAGGGTCAGGGCAGGTGACTCCGGCAGGTGAGTGACTCCACACCTGAGGCAGAGAACTCCCAGGGGTGGTGTTGCAAGACTGTGGGGTGGGGGATGGGCAGTGGGCCTCTGGGACACCCTACTGGTTTGGAAATTCACAAGCGGGGAATTTCTGGGGTTTGGAAGGGACTCAATCTGCCCACATGGGTGTCAGGTATCACCCTTCTGCACAGGTCGGGGCAGAGATGCTGGGGAAGGAGGCCCCCAGGGATGGGGGTCCTGTGGCATCGTTCCCAGGGCCTCTGGGGTGGGGGACACTCCCTGGGGACTCTGGCCAAGCCTCGATGAGCAGCGTTTTGGCCTCTGGGACTCGGCTCCTGCTCACAGAATGAGGGTGCTGGGTTGGCCTGTCCCTTACACAGCTCCCCACCTGGAGGATCTGGGAAGCACCTGGTTCTGCTCCTTGAACTGAGAACAGAAAGGTGCCAACACATGAGTGGTTGCCAGGGGCTGGAGGGGGGCGACTGCTGGTGGGGGCAGGGTTTCCTTTGGGAGGATGAAAGGCTCCTTTGGGAGGAGTTGGGAATACTGGTCACATGGCTGTGAATACACTAAAAAGCACTGAATGGTATGCTTTACAAAAGTAAACGTTATCTCAAAGAAAAAGGAGAATCAGAACCGCAGCCAAGCTCTGGACTAGTCGTGGGCACCGATGCCCACGCAGACGGTCTGGAGACAGTGACCGGCGCTGAGGCGGGGCTGCAGCACAGCCCGCAGCACCCCTGAGGGTGGGTGGTAGTGCCCATCTTACAGATGAGGGAAGCGGGGCTCAGTGAGACCCCTGCCAGGAAGCACAGAGTGGGCACGGTGCCCTCCTCCGCTCTGGCTGCAGAGCCGTGCTCGAGCCACGCCCAGGCGGCCTCCGGGTGGACCCTTCATTGTGCCAGCCTGACCCACAGCCCGTCCAGAAGGGCAGCCGCGTCTGAACCAGGCTCCCAGCCACGCCCAGGCTCTCGGCACCTCTCTGTCCTCAGGTCATCGTGAGGATTCCTGCGAGCATCTCGCGTGGCGCCCCGAGCCCCGAGCTCTGCACACAGCAGGCTCCGCAGGATTGGCTGCTGGTGGTGGACGGGTGTGCGGCTAAGGCTTCTCCCGACTCTGGGCACGTGGTTTACTCGGAGCACTTAGGACAGTGGGGGAGTACTTTGTGGTTCACTCTAGCACTGAGCACAGTGGGGGAGAACCGTGCGGTTTACACTGAGCCCAGATGACAGTGGGGGAGCACCCCCACCTCCTCTCCTTCCAGCCCTCACTCTAAAGTGCCCCCAGTGGGTGCAGCCTCCGAGCCCGGTGCTGACAGCCAGGACCCCTGCAGTCTTCCCCAACCTTCACTCAGCCTCTACTCTCAGATCCTCATCTGAGAAATGGGTCAGTGACTCTCAACCGGCTGCTGACCAACATCTGGAGACACCCATCATCAGGGCTCAGGCTTGGCTGGGAGCCCTGGGTTCAGACACAGCTGCTCTTCCGGATGGGTTGTGGGTCAGGCCGGCACAGTGAAGGGTCCACCCGGAGGCCGCCTGGGCGTGGCTGGAGCACGGCTCTGCAGCCAGAGCGGGGATGGGCACCATGTCCACTCTGTGCTTCCTGGTGGGAGTCTCACTGAGCCCCGCTTCCCTCGTCTGTAAGATGGGCGGTACCACTCACCCTCAGGGGGGCCGCGGGCCGTGCTGCAGCCCCGCCTCAGCGCCGGTCACTGTCTCCAGACCGTCTGCGTGGGCATCGGTGCCCATGACTAGTCCAGAGCTTGGCTGCGGTTCTGATTCTTCTTTTTTTGTGAGATAGCGTTTTCTTTTGTAAAGTGTACCATTCAGTGGTTTTTAGTGTATTCACAGCCATTCGACCAGTATTCCCAACTCCTCCCAAAGCAAACCCTGCCTCCACCAGCAGTCGACCCCTGCTTCCCCAGCCCCTGGCAACCCCTCCTGTGCTGTCTGTGGATTTGCCGATTTGGACATTTCATATAAATGAAATCGCACGATCAGTGGCTTCTTGTGACTGTCTTCTTTCACTTTGCATCATGCTTGGGTTCACCCGAGCTGCAGCCTGGGTCAGAAAGTCACTCCTGTTCATGGCTGAGTAATGTTCCGCTGTGCGTCTGGGCCGCCTCCTCCGCGCCCGGTCGTCTGCGGGTGGGCATGTGGGTTGCTTCCACTTTGGGTTCATGGAAACTCATGCATGAGTGTGTGTGTAGACACGCATTTTTACTTCTCTTTGGACATCCCTGGGGGGCGTGGAGCTGCCGTGTTACATGGTAACTTCATGTTTGAAGCTCCGCCAGTTTCTACGGCGGCTGCACCATTTTCCGTTCCATCTCAGCAGTGAACGAGGGGCCAGGTTTCTCCATCCACACTGGTCACTGCCTGCTTGCTGTGGAATCACAGCTGTCCTGGGAGGCGTGAAGGGCTCCCTTTCACCTTTCAGTCCCAATCCCAGGGTGTCCTGAAACCAGGTCCCGGAGTCTCCTGGGTGGTGCTCACCCCTCCCAGTGAGGCTGGGGTGGTGCGACCAGGTCCAGCCAAAGAAATGGGAGTGACATCGGCGTGTGCCCCTTGGGGGCTGGTCCAGCCCGGTGCCCTGGTCCCCCAGCTCCTCCACCACCGTGACCCTGGGGTAGCCACAAGGGGGAGGAGGGACAGTGATCGGTGAGAGATAAGCCTTTATGTGATGAAGAGTGACTGAGGTCCCCGTGCTTTCGGGTATCATCATCACACTCTGCGCCATGCGGGGGGCCCCTGGCCCAGTGGCCGTGGGAGGTACCTTGTCACTGGTGAGGCTCCTCTTCCTCGTGGGCCTGGGAGGGGGCAGGAGCACGTGCAGGTCGGCCAAGGTGGGCAGCCCCGGCTTTACCACCGTCACCATCAGCTCCTCAGGGATGCTGGTCTCCTGCGGGGACACGAGAGCCACTCTGATGTGCCACTGTGCCTCCTCTGTCCCTGACCTTGCTCCAGGGGCCCCGCGATCCACCCCCGCAACGTGACCTATCTGAGTCTTGGCCGTTCTTGATCCCTGCCCGGCATGGGGGTGGCCCCATCATTGTCCACCTCCCGCACCCCTGCCCTCCTGGGCCCTCAGCCTTTCGCCCCCACCCCCACCACGGCCTCCGCTTGCCCAGGGCTGCCCCCCTTCAGCTCAATTCTCCCACCGCCTGCAGGTGAGCAGGCCCCTCCCTAGCTTACTGTCCTCCCAGGTGTCAGGGCTTCTGACCACGCAGCTCCCTCAACCCACAAGGCTCTGCTTCCTGGAAGTCCCACTCCATGCACATTCATCTGGCAAACTCCTATTCACCCTTCAGTGCCCAAGACAATACTACCCGAATTCTTAATGGGCCAAAGGGAGGCATGGCCCTGGTGAGCGTCAGCCTGGGACAACTGTGGATGACTCTAGGGAGCTGGGCTTTCTCCCACTGGGGGTCAGGGGCCTCAAGTGCCCCATGCCCACCCTGCCTTGGTCTTCTGTGAGCTCCCTGATGGTAGACATTGCAGACACTTGTCTCTCTGTCTCCCGTATCCAGCAGTGAGTAAATGAGAATCACTTTAAGGAGATTCTGGACCACTGGAGGAGGGCAACTGCGTCTCGTGCAGACAGCTGGTGCTCACTAGATGTGCATGGCGCATGAAGCCCTCCCCCTCCCCCACCAGAGGATGCTCCGACCCCGTGTCCCCCAGGGCCAGGTGAAAGGCTGGGTACCTTGGAGAGTAGCCGGGACACCACGAGGCCAACATCTTCCCTCCACGCGGGTGTGTTGGGGTTGTGAGCATCCAGGTCCTTGGAAAACTGCAGAGGCACGATCTGAAATTGATCTGGAAAGAGGCAGAGACGGGAGAGTGTCGCTGCCCTGCTCCCTTCCCAGCCAGTGGCCACATCCCCTGGCTGGCCCAGGGCTGGCCCTGGGGGTGGATCCTGCCACCCACCTTCAGGAAAAAGATTCCTCCACAGCTGTGTGCCAGCAGCTGTCCCCGGCAGGGCCCGCTGCACTGCCGCCGTTTAATAATAATAATAAAATAATAATAACAACAACAACGGTGACACGGTGAGGACAGCGGGGCTGACCTGGAGGGCGTGCCGAGCCTGCTCTGTGACCTCCCCATCAACCCTCGAGGACAGACAAGCTCGGCCTTTCGTCTCCCAGGGATCCAGGGAGTTTGGCCGGGCTGTCCCCCCACCAGAACAAGAGTCCCTGGAGAGCAGAGTCCCGCCCCTCCCCCCGACCGGCCTTCTCTTTCTCTCAAATTCCCCAGGCCCCCCCGCTCGGACACCTCTTCTAAACCAACAAGCAGCAGGTGGTGAGAGAAAGAAAGACCCAGCGCTGGGAGCCTCAGCATGAACTGTCCTCTCTCGCTTAGCTCCCGAGCCTCGGTTTCCTCACTCGTAAAGCGGGAGGGGGCTCTGCAAGGGTGAGCAGTCAAAGGGACAACTGCCCCGTGAACGTGCAGTGCGGGTGGAGGTGAGTGTTTCAAGGCTCCGGGCCTGGGCTGTGGGAGTGAACAATGGCCACGGGCTGCCCCCCGAACACTTAACTGATGGCTCTGTCCATGGCACACGCTGCTCTTAGAGCAAAATGAGGTTTCCATCGGGGCGATGAAGAGGGGAACGTGGCCCTGGGTGGTGGGCGCTTCCATTCTGAGGACTAAGTTTCCGTTGCAGCTATCTCCTGGGGGCGAGGCTCAGAGCCTCCAGGCAGGGAATATAATAGGTAAATGGGACACAGATGCAGAGCAGGACTCCCAGCAAAGCCAATGTTCCATGCCCTTTGAGATATATCGCATGGCAGTCCTCAGATGTCAGGGTGCTGAGGACAGGGGCCCGCGGTGGGGGTGAGGTGCGGGAGACCCCGCGCCCAGCCCCAGCCCTGTCCCCTGGCGTGACCTCGCCAAGCCCCTCAGCGGCAACCTCGCTTGTGCTGTGTGGGGCCCGTGAGTGCCCCGTGCACAGGCGTCCTCAGTGTTTATTTTACAGATGGGGAAACTGAGGCCGGGGAGCCCAGAGGGGCCGGAGCCGTGCCGGGCCATCCCTCCATCCAGCCAGGGCTGCCCCGGGCTGACCGGCGCCTCGGTGGGTACCTCCCTGCCTGGCCTGACCCTGAGGTCCCGGGAAGGAGAAGCCGCGCTGCCTGCCGCGGTCGGGGAGAGGGCACTCACCCAGCACGCGGACCAGCTTGGAGTCCTGCAGCACGGAGGTCCCGCAGGCTGCCTGCACCGTCACCCGCACGTCCCCCGGGTCCCCAAACCGTGTCGTCACAGAGTTCTCCAGGGACAGGCGGGGCTGCGGGCACAAGCGGGCTCAGGACCGGGCCAGAGAGCTGGCCCCACAGGAGCCTGCTGAGAGTACCCAGGGGGGCATGGGGAGATACCCCCAGAGAGACGCCTGGATCTGAGAGCTCCCCAGCACAGACACATGTCCCCCAGGGGTCCTACCTTCCAGAGGCACCAAGACTCCCTGTGTGGATAGTGTCAAAGGCCCAGTGTGGCTGCTAGGCTGGGCATCCCTGTCAGCGTCCCTTCCTGCCCCAGCCCAAGCTCAGCTGGGCTGAAGCACCTTTATGCTCGGACCCCAGGGCCCGGCTCAGCACCCACCCCATGGTGTAGGGCACCCACGTCGATCATGGGGTCCGCGCTATGACCTCAGGCCTTGCGATGGGGAGACAGAGGCTCTGGGAGGCACAGCAACTCTCCAAGGGCTCAGCTGGAGGTGGCCGACTTGCTGCTTGAACCCGGGGCCTGAGCACCTTTCTCACCCATCCCCGCGCCCCGGAACCATAGTCCTGAGCCCTGAGCCCCTCCCAGGCTGCGCCCTTGGCCGCTGTCTCGGGAGGCTGCAGGGCTGCCATTTGCTGAATGAGCGAAGGATCCCCTTTGGGTCTTGAAGTCCCTTCACCCAGGCTAAGGGGCAGCCTTGTCCACAAAGGTCCTCAGGACCTCCCACCAGGCATCTGTCTTTGGTTCCCCATGGTTCTCAGGACACAACCCACAACCCTGGGTGATGCTTCTGAGGTCGGGCTCAGCCCAGGGACCCCCTCCTCCATGAAGCCCTCCCTGATTACCTCCACGCTCAAATTAGAAATGATCTGTCCCCTTCCTGTGACACTTGTCACACCCCAGCTTGGGTCACCTACTCTGTTGGCACGTCTTCCCCAGGAAAAAGCATGGTCTGGTCTGATCTGATGACCATATTGTCCACCACACTCAGACACAGCCAGACCCCAAGCAGATGCTCAGGGTGGAGGGAGGGCTGGTGTGCGCCTGCCTCACCTCCCATGCTCTGTCCTACCCGGTACGGAGGGTGGGATCTGCCCCAGGCTCCACCCCAGATGGGAGCCTGTGGGGAGGAGGGGCCTCCAGGGGCCCGGGCCTGCGTACCTGCAGGCTGTGGCCGATCCACCAGTAGAAGACGGTGAGGTTGGGGTTCAGGGGCAGCAGCACAGCCGTGAGGTTCACCTCCTGGTTGACGCCGATGACAGGAACCACTTCCAGGTAGAGGGCCTGCAGGGGGGCTGCAGGGGGCACACAAAGGTTAGGGGTCAGAGGGCATCAGGGCACTGGCCATGTCACAGGTTGCTGTTGGTCACTGTCACCATCAACCTTATCACCACCAACACCTCCACCACCATCATCACTACCTCCACCACCACAGC
>SJYC01006794.1:0-17104 GCA_006408675.1 Madoqua kirkii
CACCACCACCACCACCACCACCACCACCATCACCATTATCACCATCACCACCATCACCATCATCACCATCATCACCACCATCACCACCACCACCACCATCACCACCATCACCACCATCATCACCATCACAGTCAACACCATGACCATCAATACCAATAGCACCACCACCGCCATCATCACCATCAGCACCAGCAGCAGCTCCATCATCACCACCACCATCACCACCACCACCATCATCTCTATCATGACCATCACCACCACCATCATCACCATCCCCACCACCATCATCTCTATCATGACCATCACCACCATCACCATCACCACCACTACCATCATCTCTATCATGACCATCACCACCATCACCATCACCACCACCACCATCATCTCTATCATGACCATCACCACCACCACCACTGTCACCACCAGCCCCGCTGTTGCACAGACCACCGTGGGTGTGGCCTCCCTGCCCTGGGCTCTGCATGCTCCCCCAAGGACTGCTCTCTGCCACAGGGAGTCGCCCTGGGCCGGGCAGGGGCGATGGGCTCACCGGTGACCTGGACAAACAGCACTGCCTCGTCGTGCCCCGCCACGTTCTCTGCCCTGACGGACACGCGGTAGACGCCGGGGCTCTCGTAGCGGTGCCGGATGGGCTCCCCGGTCAGCGTGAGGTTCACATACATGGCCTTGAAGCCGTCCCCCAGGTCCACCTGGTACTTGGTGGTCAGGACATCACCCTGTAAGGCACACCAGGGGGCCACTTAGGACCTGGCCACAGAGCTGGGAGCCAGCGATGGGCCACTCACTAGCTCTCTCACTCACTCATTCATTCATCCCCCCACTCCTTTCTTTCCTCAAAGCGAGCTCCCTGGGGACTCCAGGGAACCAAGTCTGTTCTATCCTTGCCCCTGCCAACCCAGCCTGGAGGGCAGGGCTGAGACCAGCAGGAGAGGATGGAAGTAGTAGCCGGGCCAGGTCTGCATTTCAGAAAGATGACCCAACCGCTGAGGTGGAGAGGAGTCAGCTCAGAGGAGGTCAGGGAGGCCCGAGCCAGGGACCGGGAGGCAGGGAGAGGCCCCCACCTGCTGGACAGTTTAAGGAGCAGGGAGATGTGCGTGCATAAAAGCTCTTAGTCTCCTAGGAAATTGCAAAACAAAACGTTGCTTTCCCCTCTGATGCTGCGATTCCTGCATTTTCCTTATCTTCTCACTCTACGTGCTGCCAGGAGTGATGCTCGGGGGCACAGGCTCTATGCAGGCAGGGGCTCCCACGTCTGTCACCCCTCCCTGGCATCTCCTCACCCACAAGAGCCGTCTAATCGCCCATCTAATCTCCACCACGAACATCGCCCTTCCAATAACCATGCTTTCCTCAAGGAGTCTTGGAAAGGAAACTGAGGAAGAAAACAGGAACTTTTCCAACTTCGTGGCAAGAATGAGTTCTTCAATTACTTCGGGTCCTCTCTCCCCATCACCTCCCTATCATATCTGCCCGGCACCCCTCTGCCCGCTGGGGGAGCCCCAGGAAACCACGTCCTAGGGGTCAGGAATGAAACAGGGCCATCATTAACTGTTTAGGGAGCCTCTTGGTTTACACCTGCCAAACCTTAGAACTTGATAGAGTACCTTTATGTAAATTATGTTCATTCAGTTTTCTTCACAAATACGGTGTAAAAGGTTGGATCATCCCTCCGCCATCCACACCCACTCGGAACCTCAGAATGTGACCTTATTTGGAAATAGGGTCTTTGCAGATGTAATTAGTTAACTCGAGGTCCCACTGAATTAGAACAGGATCTAAGTTCAATGGCTGGGTCTTTATCAGAAAGAGGAGTGGCTCTGAGACACAGAAAGGAAGCCAGGTGAAGAAGACAGAGGCTGGAGGGGGTGCAGCCCTCGCCCAGGGCTGCCCAGAGCCCCCAGCAGCTGAGAGACATGGGAGGACTCTCCTTCCAGAGGGAGCCCAGCCCTGCTTACACTTTGATTTCAGACTTCCAGCCTCCAGAGCTCTTGAGAGGAGAAATCTCTGGTATTTCAAGCCACCCAGTTTGTGGCCACTGTTGTGGGGGCCTTGGGGACCTCACACAAGTATGTTCTATGCTCCCATTTTATAGGTTGAAGCACTGAGCCTCTGTGAGTCCAGAACCTGCAGGCTGGCTTGCGGTCAGGGCTCTCTCTCTTTAAAGGCAGCCTCATAGATGGGGGTGGTCTCAAGGTCAACTTGCTCCGGGAGGGAGGGGTCTCCATGCAGCTTCCTTGGGGAAGAAGGGGCTTCTGGCTGAGTCTGGACGTGTGGCTTTGATGGGCAGGAGCCACGCCACCTGGGGATGCTGTGTCCTGCCTGTGAGCAGCTAAGAGGTGTGTTTTAACTCGTGAAACATTTCCCTTGTTTAAAACACTTCATCCCAGGACCTCCTTGGCGGTCCAGTGGTTAAGATTCTGCACTTCCGCCACAGTGGCCATCCCAGGTTCGATCCCTGTTTGGGGAACTAAGATCCCATGTGCCATGTGGAATGGGCAAAAATAAATGAATAAAATTAAAAAACCCTACCTCGTCAGCCTGAGCACCTCAATGAGAGAGCAGCCCCTGGTTGCCTCAACTAAAGAAGAGCCTCCCGGCGACAAAGACCCAGCACAGCCACAATGAATAAGCAGAATTACATTAAAAAATAATAAAGATCTTGTCATAATCAGGAAGGTAATAGTGGCAATGTAAGAAAATACAAAAAGGCAGAGAAGTAGCTAGAAAGGAAAAATGGTAACGTCACCACAACACCCACTACCCACAGCGCAGGTTTCCACGCAGATCTGTGTGTGTGTTTATTCCTGAGTGCTTCAAGAACACTTGGAAGTCTCGTGCTGAGCCAACTGCCAATTCACATGTAATTGTCAAGGATATAACACAGAGAGATCCACGTTCACGGTCTCCATGCGAACATCTTGCAGAACACGTATCACGGCTTGGAATCCACAGTGATTCAGCCACGACTCAGTCACCCCTGGGGTCCCTAGGGCCACCCTTTCACACCCAGACGTGCCTCTCCGTCACATCCCCGACTCCATGAAATTAGAACTTCTAACCTGTTTTGCATTTCTATAGTTTCATTATTTGGGGAATATCCTCTAAATAGAATCGCTGGGATTAGCTTTCTCATTCAGTGCAATTCTCTGCAGACTCACCCAAGCTGTGGTGTAGAGCCTGTCCCCTCTACCTTCAGAGTACTGCCCGTGGGATGGACGTCCCGCCTCACCTCGCGTTTATCCACCCGCCCGTCGAGGACATCTGGCTCTTATGAATAAAGCTGCTGTGAACCTTGGTGTATACAGGTTTCCTGTGAGCCTCTGTGTTTCCCTGGGATAAAGGCCTGGGGGTGTAACTGCTGAGTCCTGTGGTTGCGGCATGCTTTAAGGAAATGACCAACTTTTCCAGGCGGCTGTACCATTCCACGTCCGCGCAGCCGGGGCCCAGCGTCTCTGCATCCTCCCCAGCGTCTGGTGGGGCCACTGTCTTTCATGTCAGTCACCCCTGTAGGCACGCGGGCCCACTCTTTTCGCTGCATTTCCCTGATGGCTAATGATGCTGAGTGTGGCTCCCTGTGCATATTTGCCGTTCTCTTCGATGACACGTTTCTCCGTGTCTTCTGCTCACCTTCTGATCGCTGCCTGTCCTCCTACGGTTGGGTTCTGAGTAATCGTCATATATTCCGGGTACTAGTCCTTGTTGGAAACAGTCTGTAATTATTTTCTCTGTGGCCGTCTTTTCACTTCCTCAGGCTCTGTCACAGAAGAAATGTGTCGCATTCTGATGAACTCGTCTCTCACACTTCCTTCACGGATGGTGCTTATGGTGTCAATGCTAAGAACTCTGTCTGGCCCTAGAGCACAGGTGTGTTTTTCCACAAGCGTCACGGGCCTCCCTTGAAGGCTGTGATCCGCTTTGAGTCGACTCTGCATCAGGCAGGAGGTCCACTCTCACCGGCTCCTCGCTCGTTGACACCCATCCTTCCTTCGCTGAAATGCTTTTGCGCCTGGGCCAGAAAATCAGCTGGACCCGTCTGTGTGGGCCTGTTTCTGGGTTCCCCATCAGCTGTTATGTTCAGTTCTGAGATCTTCACAGAACTCGGATTCCCCTAAATCCAGGGCTGTTTTCACATCTGGACTGGATGCATGTATCTGTGGTTGTGTACAAATGTGAGTGCGTGGTCATGTGTGAAAATGTGTAAGTGTCCATGTATGTGTGTGAGAACAGAGGTGTACACCAGTGCGTGTACCCACTCCAACCTTGAGCCCACTCCTTCCCAAGGCTTTGACGCGGGAGCCAGTGGCCTCTTCCAGACAGTGGAGGGCAAAGGACTCTCTTCCCAGAGCATCTTTCTGCTGCTCCCTCACCTCCAGCCCTGCAGGCGAGGGTCTCAGCCTGCTGTCCTGTCCTGGGTCCGGATGCAGCGTCCCGCAGTGGCAAGCTGCTGGGATTCCAGGCTCTAGAGGGCAGCAGGCGGCCCTGATTCCTGCAAGTCAGTCCTGGAGCTCTGGGCGGCAGCTGGGTCCCCTCCGAGGTCCGGGTGGCCTGAGGCTGGGCAGGGGGCTGCACCCTCCTCTGCACTGAACAAGCCTCCCCCCGGCACCTCCCCCTCCGAGGGTGGCCCGAGGCTGGAGCGTGATGCTCAGGGCCAGGCTCAGTCATTACGGGGCCAGCAGGCTGATGCACCCTTGGCTCAGGTCTGGGGGCTGCAAACCAGGAGGTGTCCACATGGAGCCCCCAGGCCTGGACCCAACACCAGCTCTGCGCGGCCCCACATGAGTGGCTACTCCTGTCCGAGCCTCAGCCTCCCCAGCTATAAAGCCGGCTGGTGGGAGCACAGCCCGTGGGTGGGGGAGGACGGAGGGGAATGCAGGCACCCACGCATTCAGTTCTTCACACGGGACCAGAGCCCCCGCTTTCCAGCATCAGAGACCGCGTCGGCGTTCCTCGGTCCCACCTGGGGAGGCATGCACAGAGCCCTGCTTGGTTCGCCCAGCACGTCTGTTAACTGAAGCCCCCAGGGCTCGAGAGCCGGGAGCCGCGGTGCTGGGCCCGGGCAGGAGGAGGGGGCTCTGCACCCCCTTGGTGCTTTCCTGTCTGCTTGTGATATGTTTAGTTTCTATTTTTGGATTTTCTACAACGAGCCTTTGTTACATCTATAATCAGAAAAACAAGCACGTGCATATTAGTTTAAATAAACTAGAAGGGAATAAACTAACAGTGGCCACCTGGAGCGAGGAAGATTTTGGGTGACATTCATATCCTTATGCTTTTGACGTGTTTCCCCAGTGTTCCACAATGAGGACATGCTGTTCTTAAAAGCAGCAGAAAAAGTAACACTTATACTGAAAAAAGAAAGAAATACTAGGAGACAGGGAGGAAATTTATGTGTTTATATATGTGTGTGTGTGTGTGTGTGTGTGTGTGTGTGTGTGTGTGTGAGTCACTAAGTATGTCCAACTCTTTGCAATCCATGGACTGTAGCCCACTAGGCTCGTCCGTCCATGGCATTCTCCAGGCAAGAGTACTGGTATGGGCTGTCATTTCTTTCCCCAGGGGATCTTCCCGTCCCAGGGATCGAACCCAGGTCTGCCATACTGCAAGCACATTGCTTACCATCTGAGCCACCTGGGAAGCCCCATATATATGTGTGTGTGTGTGTGTGTATATATATACACACATATATGAAATATTTCTATATCTGTCCATCTATATTTGTTTGTATCTATATCATCCATTAACTATCAATGATTTTTTCATCAATCTATGTCTATTTATCATTTATATCTATCTATCTATGCATCACTATGAACAAAGCTAGTGGAGGTGATGGCATTCCAACTGAGCTATTTCACGTCCTAAAAGACGATGCTGTGAAAGTGCTGCACTCAATGTGCCAGCAAATTTGGGAAACTCAGCAGTGGCCACAGGACTGGAAGAGGTCAGTTTTCATTCCAATCCCAAAGAAAGGCAATGCCAAAGAATGCTCAAACTACTGCACTCATCTCACATGCTAGCAAAGTCATGCTCAAAATTCTCCAAGCCAGGCTTCAACAGTACAATAATGGAGAACTTCCAGATGTTCAAGCTGGATTTAGAAAAGGCAAGGGAATCAGAGATCAAACTGTCAACATCTGCTGAATCATATAAAAAGCAGGAGAATTCCAGAAAGACATCTACTTCTGCTTCATTGACTATGCTAAAGCCTTGACTGTGTGAATCATAACAAACTAAGGAAAATTCTTAAAGAAATGGGAATACCAGACCACCTGACCTGTCTCCCGAGAAATCTGGAAGAGGGACAAGAAGCAACTGATAGAACTGGACGTGGAACAACAGACTGAATCCAATTTGGGAAAGGAGTACATCAAGGCTGTATATTGTCACCCTGCTTATTTAACTCATATGCAGAGTATGTCATGAGAAATGCTGGGCTGGATGAAGCACAAGCTGGAACCAAGATTTCTGAGAGAAATCTCAATAAACTCAGATATGCAGATGACACCACCCTTAGGGCAGAAAGTGAAGAGTAACTAAAGAGCCTCTTAATGAAAGTGAAAGAGGAGAGTGAAAAAGATGGCTTAAAACTCAATATTCAACAAATGAAGACCATGGCATCTGGTCCCATCACTTCATGGCAAAAAGATGGGGAAACAATGGAAACAGTGACAGACTTTATTTTGGGGGGCTCCAAAATCACCGCAGATGGTGACTTCAGCCATGAAATTAAAAGATGCTTGATTCTTGGAAGGGAAACCATGATCAACCTAGACAGCATATTAAAAAGCAGAGACATTACTTTGCCGACAAAGGTTTGTCTAGTCAAAGCTATGGTTTTTCCAGTGGTCATGTATGGATGTGAGAGTTGGACCATAAAGAAAGCTGTAGAATTGATGCTTTTCAACTGTGGTGTTGGGGAGGACTCTTGAGAGTCCCTTGGACTGCAAGAAGATTCAACCAGTCCACCCTAATGGGTGGTCTTTCCACCATTGGAAAGACCGATGCTGATACTGAAGCTCCAATACTTTGGCCTCCTGATGCAAAGAACTGACTCATTGGAAAAGACCCTGATGCTGGGAAAGGTTGAAGGCAGGAGGAGAAAGGGATGACAGAGGATGAGATGGTTGGACGGCATTACCGACTCCATGGACATGGGTTTGGGTAGACTCCGGGAGTTGGTGATGGACAGGGAGGCCTGGCATGCTGCAGTCCATGGGGTCACAAAGAGTCGGACAATACTAAGCAGCTGAACTGAACTGATTTATCTGCCTGTCACCTATTAAAGAATTTGTGTTGGCTATGAGATTATAAAGTAATAATTTTTTTAACTGCCTGTTTTTCTTAAGATTCCAAATTAGCTAGATCAGTATAATGAGAGGTTTAAAACATTCTATTGGCGCCCACGGGAATGAACGACTCTGACATCACCACACGGTCAACACCCAGGCAGATGTGTTTGAAGGCACCTCTCCCTGGGCCTGAGCTGACGGCTGCCTGCTTCATTGCCCCTGCCCCCCACTCCCTCCCGAGTTTTCCATGTCATTGCTTCAGGACCTAGGCAGAGGTCTCCAGTGCACTGTTACCTTCTGCAGTTTGGAAACGCTGGTCCAGATGACTCTGCACTCCACGACTCCGAGGGGGAGAGGACACCGCCCCCGCCCCGTCCGCCCGGCCGAAGCGGCCCCTCACCTGCTCCTGCCGCACCACGAACAGGACGTCCTCCCCGGGCCGCACGGCCACCGCCTCGCCGCGGACGCTGACCTGTAGGCCCCGCGGCGGCAGCAGCGGGCACTGCAGCCGCACCGGGCTCTGCCGCGGGTCCACGCCGCCCTCGCACACATTGGACACCAGCTTCCGGTACCTGCGGCCAGAAGGTGGGTCAGCGACCACCTGGTTGGGCCGGGGCCTGCCACCTGCCGGACAGCTTCGGTCGCGTACGGGGGCTCTTGGCTTGTGACCCCCACGCTTCAACTCCCTCCCTCTTCCTGACTCCATCTGTTTGCTCTTTCTGCCCCATTTTGGAGCTGGAGAAACTGAGGCTCAGCGAAGGGAATGAGCTCTAACGGCAGGACCCAGGACCGTGGCTCTCACGATGCTGAGAGCTGCTGTTGCTGGGGCGACTGGAGGAGTCAGAATGGATACTGCGACTTTGCTGGGAAACGCGGTCCCGGAAAGCCAGAGTGCCCGGAGGGGCTGGGACTTCCCGCTGACGTGCCACGTGCATGGCCCTGGGCAAGCACAGTCCCACGGGAGGTTCCTCCTCTTACACTGAGGGACTAGGGCCAGGTGCCACCCGATTCCCAGCTCATTCCTGCAGCGCGGACTGACTGAGCATCTGCTCTGCGCCGGGTACAAGGGCTGGCAGCCCCTGCCCTTGAGAGGACTGTCCAGGGGGAAGGCAGCGCTCACCAAACCTCCCCCCACATCAAAGCAGCATCACGACCGTGACAGTATGGGGGAGGGGCTGCATTGGGGATCTGCTCCCCAAGAAAGGGGCTTTCAGCTGAGAGGAGAAGGGGAGCAGGAGAGTCAAGAGCGTCCTGGGCAGTGGAAACGGTGTGTGCAAAGGCCCTGTGGTGGGGGGAGGCAGGTGTGAGATGAGAGTGGAGAGGGGCTGGCTGGCAGAGCCCAGTGCACTCTAGTAAACGTTTAGGGCCTCCCTAGTAGCTCAGTGGTAAAGAATCCACCTGCCAATTCAGGAGACATGGGTTCAGTCCCTGGATCAGGAAGATCCCCTGGAGGAGGAAATGGCAACTCATGCCAGGATTCTTGCCTGCAGAGTCCCATGGACAGAGGAGCCTGGCAGGCTACAGTCCACGGTGTTGCAAAAAGCCAGACACGACTCAGCGACTAAATGATAACAGCAAAACCTTAGGAGACTAGGAAATCCTGCTAGGGTGGCTGGGCTGTCATCACGCAAAGATGCATGCGGTTAGTACGGAGAAAATACCCTCCCTAAGAGCTGCCCTCTCACAGCCCCTTGGCATCCAGAGTGTGCAGACGGTGTGAAATGAAACCCTTTGCTCTTGATATGGGTCCTGACTCTGACATTTCAGACCAGAGTCCCTGCTTGCCAAGCCCTGGAGCAGCTGCTGTGGCTCCCTGATGAGGGAGGGACGGATGATAGATGGGTGATGGGGGAAGTGTTGGAGGGATGGAGGATGAACGGATGGTGGACGAGTGAGTGGAAGAATAAAGAGATGGATGACTGGATGGATAGATGGATGATGGAGGGATGGGTGGACAGATGGGTGGATGGGGAATACAGATAGATGACTGGATGACTGGATGATGATGGATGGATGGGTAGATGGATAGATGAGGGTGGGTGGATGGATAGATGATGGATGAGTGGATGGATGGTGGATGGATGGATGAATGAAGGATGGATGGGGAATACACGGGTGATTGGATGATTAGATGGATAGATGGATGATGGATGGATGGTTGGATGGCTGGATGATGGATGGATGGGGAATACACAGATAGACGATTGGATGGTTGGATGGATGTATGGATAGATGGATGATGGACAGATGGTGGATGGATGAATGGATGGATGGAGAATACACAGATAGATGATGGATGGATGGATGGACAGGTGGATGATGGACAGATGAGGATGGATGAATGGATGATGGATGGATGAGGAACACATGGATAGATGAGTGGATGACTGGCTGGATGGATGATGGGATTTATGCCACTGAGGTCCCAGCATGCACTCTCTGGCCCTACTTCTTGCTTCCTCAGGCTCTGTCCTGCCCCATCCCCAGGGGCAGCAACCAGGCTTGGCTAATGAGTCCATAGGCAGTTCACTCCCTCAGAACTTCCCCACAAGGACACAGAGACCTTTAAGATGAAGCTTGCTTAGGACCTGTGGAGTGGCGGGCTCCCAGCTGTTCCACACAGAACGCTGTTATAGTTTGATCCCTGAGACGCAGTATGCTCAGCCTCTGCAGGGGGAAGGAGGTCACACCTGCGGAGCACTTCCCTCCCCCTCACGCACAGCATGTGTCCATCACACTACACAATGAGGGACACACCATGTGTCAGAAAGCTTAGTCCAGTCCAGGGGACAATTGGGTGAGTGTGACAATAACTGAGGACATTCTATTCCCACAGAGCAAGCTCGGGGCCCAGGGTGAGTCAGGGAAGGCTTCCTGAAGGAGGCACCGTTCAAGCTGAGACCTAAAGGGAGTATGAATATCTCTGGCCCAGCTCAGGCCTGGCTCACTCAGGGTTGGCAGATGGGGAGGGGCTTTGGCACTGCAGGGACCCAGGGGGGCCAGGGAGGCGGGTTTCTTCTCTGGGTAGGGCGGGTATGAGCGCCAAGGCCGGGGACTCCTTGCTCTCTGTTCGGAGCAGGTTCAGGGGGTCTCTTCTCCCTGATGCTGACCCACCTGGGCTCCGAATGGAGAGCCCTGGCTGGGGACAGAGTCTGGGTGGCTTGCAGGAGCCCCAGAGCAAAGGGCAGTCAGCCCTGACTTCTTTCTCTCTGATTCCATCCGAGGAGACGTGGGCACCAGGCAGGAAAGGCAGGGGGCACCATGCGACTCACCCAAGACTGCTGGTGTAGGTCTGGCCCAGGACACAGTCGTCAGGGGGCGACAGGGGGTTAAACCAGAAGTTGGCAAAGCACTTGTCGGCATCGGACTCCGAGGAGGGGGCGCGCTCAAATCCATAGTCACTGGGAGGAGGAAGACACGGCAGTCAGGAGATCAGCAGTGGCGGGGGTGTGAGCCAGCCCAGGGTAGGGGCCCCACACCAAGGACACACAGAGGCAGGGCCACAGGCCCCGTCCCAGAGGGGAGAAGGGGGAGAGGGGATGCAAAGGGGCTTCTGGGAAATTGCAGCGGAGCACTGAACCCAGCCTGGGCATCCTGGAGGGCTGCCTGGAGGAGGTAGGCTGATTCTCAATGGAAGATCAAGAGATAAGCAGGGGAAGGGGGGAAGGGCACTGCAGGTGGGGGCCAGCCCCTTCAGCACCAGAGCCGGGAGACTCAGGTGGGAATGGCAGGACGAGGAAGGGCGAGGATGGCTGGGGAGGGAGCCAGCTTCCAGAACTCGGACGTTCCCCTGTGGGTGGTGGGCAAGCACAGGAGTCCTTGAGTGGGGCGGCAGGGCGGGGGTGGTCAGAGGGCTTCCAGGCGGGTCTCTGGGTGGTGGAGGAGGTTGCTGGCTGGTCCCCAGGCTGCCCTCCGTCTTCCTCCGTGTCCACGCCTGTCCGGGAGCAGGCCTCCCCTGCCGGCTTGGGAAGGACACCCATGGATTCTTGCACGTGAGCTGGACCAGGTGGCTGGGTGATCGGGCCCAGAGTAAGGGGGCCGTGCTGGGGTGTGGCCCTCAGGTTGCCCGCAGGGGCAGTGGCCGCGGGGTCGCTCAGGCGGCAGCCCCCGCCCCCACCCACCCCCAGGGCCCGGGAGGTGGGCAAGCACAGGAGTCCTTGAGTGGGGCGGCAGGGCGGGGGTGGTCAGAGGGCTTCCAGGCGGGTCTCTGGGTGGTGGAGGAGGTTGCTGGCTGGTCCCCAGGCTGCCCTCCGTCTTCCTCCGTGTCCACGCCTGTCCGGGAGCAGGCCTCCCCTGCCGGCTTGGGAAGGACACCCATGGATTCTTGCACGTGAGCTGGACCAGGTGGCTGGGTGATCGGGCCCAGAGTAAGGGGGCCGTGCTGGGGTGTGGCCCTCAGGTTGCCCGCAGGGGCAGTGGCCGCGGGGTCGCTCAGGCGGCAGCCCCCGCCCCCACCCACCCCCAGGGCCCGGGTGGAGTGGGACCCTCACCAGAGGAAGTCCGAGGCCCGGCACGGGCACGCGCGGGCCGTGAGCGCCGCCGTGAAGCTGCGGCCCGTGACGCACCAGGACGCGGGCTTCCTCCTGCGGAAGCGCCTCTGCTGGCCCATGACGCAGCGGTCGCCCTGCGGGGGGACGCGGGTGAGGGGCCGCCTGAGGGGCCGCCCCGCTGTGGCTCCCCCTGCCCATCTGGCCCGTTCCTTATCCCCCGGCCCGGGTGGGCATCGGGGCAGGAAACCAGGGCCCAGGGGCTGGGCTGTGTGTGTGCCTGATGCTGACCCGGGGCAGCCCGGCCCCTGTCCCACTCCCAGCACTCGCTGAGTGCTGTGTGCCTGGCCCTGCTGGGCCCTGAGCGGGTCTCAGGCCCTGGAAGAGAGGCCCCGTGCAATCCTCAGGCCTGAGAGCTTCAGGTGGGCCCGTGAGGCTGGGAAGAGCCGCGGCCTCCAGGCCCTGGGGGCCACGCAGCAGGTGCTCAGCCAGCAATCTGGGCAGGACACGCCGGTGTGAACAGGCACCACGGCAGGCGCGACTGTGGGCCCCCCAGACCCCAGCGGTCCTGGGCCCCTCCACCCTGGAATACTGAGCGCCCAACTCCCGAACTGCGGCGGGAGACCACTTCTGGTCCTCACGTGTTCCCTCCGTGGGAATGTTCCTCATTTCGCTGTGGGGAGTTCTGTGTGTCTGAGATTATGGCGTGGGGGCTGTCCCAGACCATCGGTGTTACCCAGTGCCCTGTTACCTCCCCTCCATCCCACAAATCTGGGACCCCGAGCACAGCTGGCTTCGCGCTGGGTCGGGCCCGTGTCCTGGGTGTACCCGCAGAGCCTGGCCCAGGCTGCCCAGAGGGCCAGCAAGCCCAGCAGGAGCAGCCACATCCAGGGGAGGCTGGCAGCCGGGCAGGACGGGGTTTGTGGGAGGAGGGGGTGCGCTGCGTGGGGCCGGGCCCACCTGCAGGTCGGTGAGGTCCCAGGAGCTGTAGTCATCCTCGCCACACCGCCTGGAGAACCAGGGCCGGAAGTCCACCTTGACCAGCTCCCAGTCCGAGCGGAAGCTGATGTGGCCGAAGACGCTGGGGAGGGAAGCAGGGGGCAGGAAACCGCCTGAGTCCGGCCCACCCCCCAGGCCCCTGCGGGCGTCCGCCCACACCTGCCCGGTGGGGCCAGCGGTTGCTCCCTGCCCCTGCTGGGCAGCCCCAGGACGGACCCTGCGCTGGGCCGGGCAGGCTGCAGGCCTTTGGGCATCAGTGCCAAGCGTTCCCACCGCCATCGCCCATCACCTACGGCTCGTGGACGGTACTGCCGCGGGCGCCCCCAGGTGGGCCCCATGGACGAGGACGCGGGCACAGTGGGGTCAGGAGCCCGGCCCTCCCTCACTGGCCAGGCGGTCCTGGCAGAGCTGTCTCGCAGGGTGGCGCGTGGCCAGGTGTCTGCGTCCTATGCTGTCTGGCTTCTCCCCGCCTGCGTCCCCGCCTCTGTCGGCCTGTCCATACCGGGAGTGGGGGCCATGCTGCAGAAACCCAGCTCCCTCTGCACGGCTGGGCCCAGAATTTCCCTCCCTGGCAGACCGGACAGTCCATGGAGAGGCAGGGAGTCACCCCCCGGCTCGGAGCAGGCTGGGAGCACTGTGGATGCTGCTTGGTCTACATCCTCACCACAGCCCACTTTACAGAAAGGAAAACCGAGGCGCGAGGGGCTGAGTAGCCTGCTTAAGGTCCCACGGCATGTTTGTGCCGCTTCTTGGCCCACAGCTGCCATGTGCTGAGTGCTTATCCTGCGACGCCAGACCCCTCGCTCGCCGAGAAGGCTGCTGCTCAGGGGCTTCCTCCCAGCGCCTCACCCTCCAGGAGCCCAGCCCGCTCTCCCCGGTCCTTCTCCAGGTCAGCCTATAGGACCCCGGCCATATCACCGGAGGTTGACCGCCTGGATGGAGGAGGTGATGTACTCACTCCGGCCTTGGTCCCCACTCCAGGCTCACAGATAGGAGCTGGATACTTGGGGAGTCAGTCGTGGCCTAAAGGGCACAAGCTCCAATCCAGGAGGGTAGCTGAGAAGGGTCTTGGAATGTTTTCTGGGGGACATGATGGCTGGCTCTGCATGTCTGAGGCGGATACCGGAAGAGTTTTGGCCCCAAAGGACACCTTGGAGCCAGACAAGCCTGGGTTGACAGCTGCTTACGTGTCTGTGACCTTTGGCATGTCCATTCCTCTCTGTGCCTCAGTTTCCTTGGCTTTAAAATGGGGACAATGACACCGGCCTTTTGGGACCCATGGTGGATTAGCGATGGTTTGTGTGGGACACTTGGCTGTAGAAGGTTTATAGACACACATGCACACTCACTCTTACACACACAGCCCCCGACACACGCACAAACATCACCTCCATTGCCCCGAACAGCCCCAGCAGCAGATACTGTGATCTTTACTTCATAAACGAGACCCCGAGCCTCGACAGCGGCCTCTCCTGGTCCTGCAGCCTCCCTCTGCTGGGCCTGGCTCCCAGCTCTGTGCCCCACCTCCCTGCCCGGGGCTCTGAGAGGCCCGATCGCTCTCCTCTGGCTCCTGCCTTCCTGCCTGCCCACGGGCCACCCTGGGGTCTGAAGACACCCTGCAGTCCTCCTTCCAGCCTGAGCCTCTCACCCACTCGTGTGCAGCTGCCGTAATCCATTCTGCTTTTCTGCTGCCGGAGGCGTGAGCCAGGCCCCCGTCACCCCCGCCCGGGCTTCCCCTGCTGCTGGTGGACGCGGCCCAGCATGGACCAAACGGCCCGCTTCTCCTCCGCCTGGCCCAGCCGCTCTCAGGGGGCTCCCGACAGAGCGGCGTGGGTGGCCCGGACGGGGGTGGTGATGGTGGTCATGAAGGTGTCCCGCTGGTCAGCTGTCCTGACCCCGTGCTGATGGGACAGTGCCTCCCTGGGAGCCTCACCACATGGGGACTCTCTCTGCCATGGCACCCCCTTCTCCCAAGCAGAGCCAGCTGGGTTGCTGCTTAAACGGGGCATGAGGGTCTTAGCTCAGTGAAGGGATGTTCTTAAGGGACATCTTCAGTCCAGTACTCCAGCCTGGAGAATTCCATGGACTGTACAGTCCAGGAGGTCGAAAGAGTCGGACAGGACAGAGCGACTTTCACTCACTCACTCACTCCAGGCCGTCCACAGCCCGAGCCTGTCTCCCGTTCTTCCGGAAGCCGTGTGATGGTGGAGGTGACCGCAGCGGGGTCTGCTGGCGGGTCCTCCGCCCCCATCCACTCCTCCTCACCACCCCAGGGGGAGTGCTGTTAATATTCCCGTCTCACTGACAAGGTCACTGAGGCCAGGGACCCCTCAGGATGGCATGGCCGTGGCCCACCTCCTGGGGAGCGGGGTCAGTCTCCCAGCTGGTGGCTCCGGGGCTCTGATGCCCGGCCCGGGAAACATGCACTGGCCGGAGTGTGACCGCTGCTCAAACTCCTGGGCGGGCTGCGCGGCCCCACCAGGGAGGCCTCTGAAAGAGGCTGGTCCACGTGATCTAACTGATCCCCCCGTGTCTCTGAAGTCCTGCCTTTTATGAAGCCTAAACGTTCAGCTGACACTTTGAGAAATGGCTGGCACCTGGCTAACTCTGAGTTTTAGGAAGTCAGTGCCTTTAATGTGTGTGTGAAAGTGAAAACGTTAATCGCTCAGTTGTGTCCGAGAGTAGGTACTCATTCCCTTCTCCAGGGGCTCTTCCTGACCCAGGGATCAGACTGGGGTCTCCCACATCACAGGCAGATTCTTTACCATCGGAACCACCTTCTGAAAGTCGGAAAGTGAAAATCAGCCCAGTTGTGTCCGACTCTTTGTGACCCCCATGGACTATACAGTCCATGGACTTCTCTAGGCCAGAACACTGGAGTGGGTAGCCTTTCCCTTCTCCAGGGGATCTTCCCAACCCAGGGATAGAACCCAGGTCTCCCGCATTGCAGGTGGATTCTTTACCAGCTGAGCCACCAGGGAAGCCCAAGAATACTGGAGTGGGTAGCCCATCCCTCCTCCAGCAGATCTTCCTGATCCATCACCTTCACCACCATCACCACCATCACCACCACCATCACCACCAACAGTATCCCAGTCTCAAAGGGCCAAGTGGGCGGTGACCCAGGGCTGACCCCTGGTCTTAGTCCCAGCCCGCACCAGCCCGGTGGTCCTGGGCAGATGACAGATGTCCTTGGTTAGGGAGGAGTGGCGGCCTGCCAGTGGCAGAGGGAGGGAGGACGCAGAGGATGGTGGAGACGAGGAGGCAGGTGCGGAGGCAGGGGTGGGAGGGGGAGGATGGGCAGGGAGGCGGGGGCAGCGCTGAGCCCGCCCACCGCAGCAGGGCCTGGGTGCCCTCCGCCATGGCCCGCCTGGGGCTCGGCTCTGACCCGCCTGTCCACCTCCCGCGGGCACTCACGTCATGACCAGCGTCTCGTCCCCTGGCTCGCTCAGCAGCCCGTCCACAAACACGGAGGTGCTGGTGAAGTTGTGCGTGCTCCAGGTAAGGCCCTCGTCCACGCTGAACCTGCCGAGAGAAGGGGCAGCTGGGGACACAGTCTGCGTCCAGGGCCAGCTGCCTTGTCGGACCCAGCCCTGCCCATGCCCAGGCACCAGAGCTGTCAAGCTGAGGCAGCTGGGTGAACCGGCAGGGGCAGTGACCAGCCCCAGGGCCAGACTGGTGTCCCCAGCCCGACTGGACCCCTGCCCTCACACTCTCGTACGAGGTCATGGCAGCCACCTGCCAGCACCAGGTGGCATCCACGTCTGCTCAGGGAGATCCCCTGGACTGCAGGTATCCAGGTCTTGGAAACATCCAGGTCAGCCCCACCCAGTGCCCAAGCCCAGCCCAGAGTCTGCTGGGTTGCGTATGGGAGATTACTGCCTCCCAGTGTGGTGTATCAGTGTTGCCAGCTTGCTGTGCAAAAAGATCTTTTTCAGACTAAAGTGATACTGGTTTCCTGACAGCTCCCCAGGCTCTGCCTCCCAAGTCCACAATTCATGCCTGCCCTCCCGTCCCCACAACAGCCCTTCACACATCTGAAGCTGATGCCAAACCCACTCTGGCCTGGGCACACGCAGCCGGCTTCCCTGTCTGGCCTCCACCTATCTAATTCAGGTCCATCTTGAAAAATCACCTCCTCTGGGAAGCCTTCCCTGCTCTCCCAGGAGGAGGGGCGGGTAGGGGCATCCTCACAGCCCCAGGCTTCCCTCTGTCCCACCCGACCATGCTGGGCTGTCGATCCCCACCCCTTGTCTCCCCAGGCCGGGCAGGGAGCAGCTATCAGCAGCATGGGTGGGGGTGGAGGTGGTG
>SJYC01006796.1:0-29984 GCA_006408675.1 Madoqua kirkii
TATCTTCCTTTCCCTCTGAATTATGAGTTCTAAATCTTAGGGCTATGGTTTTTTGCCAGAGCTGCCCCAGGACACCTCAGCTACCATGGAAGGCAATTCAGGATCCAAGAGGCTCCTCCACCCTCAAATCTGCCCGGGGAAGCTCCTCTTTCATCTATTTAATATTGTTAGGGGGTAAGATCTTTTTTGAGAAAAAGTCTGTTCAAGTTTGCAAAATACAATTCTAGCTCTCTTAAAATCCATCCTTAAGAAAAATCTTTTCTATAGACTTGCTAAGGTAGTTTCTTAGGCAAAAGGCAAAGGAGAAAAAGGAAAGATATACCCATTTGAATGCAGAGTTCCAAAGAATAGCAAGGAGACATAAGAAAGCCTTCCTCAGCAATCAATGCAAAAAAAATAGAGGAAAAAAACAGAATGGGAAAGACTAGAGATCTCTTCAAGAAAATTAGAGATACTAAGGGAACATTTCATGCAAAGATGGGCTCGATAAAGGACAGAAATGGAATGGACCTAACAGAAGCAGAAGACCTGAAGAAGAGGTTGTAAGAATACACAGAACTATACAAAAAAGATCTTCATGACCCATATAACCATGATGGTGTGATCACTCACCTAGAACCAGACATCCAGGAATGTGAAATCAAGTGGGCCTTAGGAAACATCACTGCAAACAAAGCTAGTGGAGGTGATGGAATTCCAGTGGAGCTATTTCAAGTCCTAAAAAATGATGCTGTGAAAGTGCTGCACTCAATATGCCAGCAAATTTGGAAAACTCAGCAACGGCCACAAAACTGGAAAAGGTTAGTTTTCATTCTAATCCCAAAGATGTACAAACTACTACACAATTGCACTCATCTCACATGCTAGTAAAGAAATGCTCAAATTTCTCTAAGGCAGGTTTCAACAGTATGTGAACTGTGAACTTCCTGATGTTTAAGCTGGGTTTAGAAAAGGCAAAGGAACCAAACATCAAATTGCCAACATCTGTTGTAACATCGAAAAAGCAAGAGAGTTCCAGAAAAAACTCTACTTCTGCTTTATTGACTAGGCCAAAGCCTTTGACTGTGTAGATCACAACAAACTGGAAAATTCTGAAAGAGATGGCAATACCCAAGTTTGAAGCCTAAGCAAACGGCTTGCCAACGGTGGCCACTGTGAATACCATACGGTCAGTTTCTACAAAATACATCTCTCTGTTTCACCAGGTCTATTAAATCTACTAAGCTGGGGCCGGGGGTGGGGGGTGGTTTCTGTAATAAATGGACAGGCAGTGACCTTTAAGAGAGTTTTATACACATCTCACTAGTTTTAGTGAAACAGAAATATTACAACACAATAAATCTCTTTTGCCCTTTTCAAAATTCCTGGTTTCTTGCATATTATTAACAAAAAAATGCCAGGACTTTAAACCAGGGTGCAGGTGAGCTTGATTAACGTCTTTGTCCAGAGCAGTAGCTGGGAGGAGTCAGTTAAGTGGGGAGCTCAGAGGTGCAAAAATCGACCTGAAAATAGAGCTTCTTCCATCCTCAGGAAGGGGAGACACCGATGAAAATTTAGTGCAATTTCTTAAGCATGAAGTTGGCAGACCACATGAGGCTTTTTTTTTTTTTTTTTCTGGAAAGAAATAAACAGCAAGTGCAGAGGGGGTCCGAGCCTCTGCTGGGGCGGAGCGCTTGGGTCTGGCCGGACTGCCCAGGTGTTGGACCATCAGCCACCCTGCTCCGTGGGACGTCCTTCGGGCAGCAGCCCCCACCCGTCTGGCCTGAGACTCGAGTCGCGTGTTGGGGTAGTGCTGACGGGCCCTCGCAGTGTGACCCCCCAGCCCAGGGGGCCATTTCCTGCACAGCTGCTGTCCCCCGATTCTTGTCATTTTCCTGTTTGCCTTTTCTCAGGCCGCACTGACATCAGAACATCACCCCGTGGATGTGCCCGAGGCACCCCGAACCACACTCACTGCGGCCCCCCAACCCCGCTCCTCCCCCGTTTCTCCTTTCTCTCCCAAGTCTCTGCCATCCACCCAGCAGCTGCCCCTGCAGGGCCCCGGGCCTGGTCTGCGGCCCCCACGTCCTACTCTCGGGGGGTCTCCATGTGCCTTCCTGCCGGGACAGCGCCTCCACCCCATCCCTGGCGGTTGTTCCGTCTGGGCTGACATTCAGGGTAACCTGACCCTGGGGAGATGTGTCAGACCGCAAATCCTCCAGCAGTGGCTGCTGCAAGAACAGCAGGAGGTGGGGGCCAGCTGGCGGGCCCTCTTTTCCCCGAGGGCGACAGAACTCCTAAAGGGAGCGGAGTCCGGCCACTCAGGCCGGGCAGAAACAGCAGCGTGTCTCAGAGCTCCTCCGAGAGGGAGGGGGCGAGAACAGACACGTCTCTGGGGGCCCCGGAGCGGTGAGCCCCTCCCTGCCACCTTACCTGCCGCCACGTGTGGCCGCAGTCCGATGTGATGTACATTTCCTCTTTATACTCCACCAGCTGGGAGCCCAGGTTACCTGGTCCGGAAGAGAAGAGATGGAGCTGCTCTTAGGACCGGCCACTCCCCCCTGACCGAGGTCTGAGCACAGCCAGGGCCCCGAACCAGGGCTGGCGGTGGACGGGCCCCGAGTCTACGTGCCCAACGCCACCAGCGGGTGCGCCTTCTGCCCTCCTGGGTGCCGACAGGCCTGCGGTCACCACTGTGGGCCCTGGTCTGCACGGTGAAGGGTTAACTTTGCCCAGAGAAAGCCGGCCTCAGGCAGCTCCGGCAGAGCCCAGGTGCAAGCAGAGCGTGCGGCCTCAGGAGACCCATGGGTGAGGAGCGGGGTTCAGGAGCAAGAAGCATGCTGGGGGCCACATGGGCCAGGTGAGCAGCGTGTGGACCCAGCAGCCCGTGATGGGCTTTAAACTGGGGCAGGACACGGCTGGGTTTGCATTTGGAGGTAGCCCCTGGGGATGGGTAGAGGGGAGGCCAGAGGCTGGTCCGGGCAGCGTGGGGCCGTCCAGGTGAGAGCTGGGCAAGCACATAGTAGGTGTTCATTAAGCATCTGTCAAGGGGCCGTTTGGAGGATGGGAAAGTGGGCGCCAATTCAGCTGGGCGGCCAACAGGCTCCTCCTGGGTCCTGGTTCACCTGACCCTATACCAGGCTGGCAAGTGGGTCACCAGCCTCGAAGGGGCTGCTTTGCTGGGCTATGACTTAATGTGGGGGTGCTGCTGAGTGGGGGCAAAGAACCCCCGCTTAGTATCCAAGATGACTCCGGTTTGAAGACCAGGAGGCTTGGCCGAGTGGACTCCGACAGGAAGAATGTCGGTCACCTGGAGGACACAGCTCCGGGCGGCCTCGGAGCTGGGCTGGATGACCCCAGACAGCCTCCCAGGAAGGGGCTCCGACAGCAGAATTTTCTGACATGTCAGATTTCACGTGGTGATGGTGGGGGAGCCAGGGACCTGAGCTCCTTCCAGGATGAAGAGGACCTGCTTTGAGGACACAGTAGCCCTTCCGGATTCGCCCTGCAGCCCCAGAGGCCCCTGACTCGGCAACCTGAGCAGCACGTGCCCTCTGGTGCCTTATCCACACGGTGCCCTCAGGAGCGCCTCCTCCAGAGCCAAGTGTAGATGTCACCAGACAGTCCCAAGGGAGAGGGATCGTTCTCAGAGACGAGGCAAAGCCAGTTCAAGCAGAGCAGTCGAGGCTTGCGTGTCTGCCTTTTTTCTGAGGTCCAACCAACATCCAAATCATCCATCCATCCCTCATCAATTTATTATCCATCCACCCTTCATCAATTTATTATCCATCCAGCCTTCGTTAATTTATCATCCATCCATCATCCTTCCATCCCCTCGTCTCTTCTTCATCAGTTCCACCCCTCCCCCTCCCCCCGCACTTATCCATCAGCATCTGTTGAATGCCTGCTCTCTCCCCAGCCTTGTGCTAAGCCGCAGGGGGTGCCAGCTGAGCAACCACAGCCCTGGCTCCCAAGGACCTCTCCGTCTAGCCAAGGAAGAAGGATGCCCTGCAACCAGGGCAGGGCTGAGGATGCCTGGCATCCCGGGGAACCGTGAAAGCAGAGAAGGGAAAGCTGACAGACCCACGAAGGAGGGGAATCCAGGAGCGGTTCCTGCAGGAAGTGACCTCTGCCCCTTGCCTCGAAAGACGAATGCCACCGGCCAAGCTAAAGGGGCAGGTGTGCCAGGCAGTGGGCCGGCCTTGGCGACAGCAGCGAGCTGGGAGGGGAGGCTGATCGGGGAGGTGGGGCAGAGGGGCAGGTGCCGAGCTGGGTTCCCTTCTACCCACCGCAAGGTGCTCAGGAAAAGCTGCTGAGTGCAGTCAGGGGGGTGATGGAACGAAGGCAACAGCTGGGGGTTGGGGGTGAGCAGAGGATGGAAGGGGCACCCTTGATCTCCACCCACCCCGTCCTTCCAGACACCAACGGAGATGCCGGGCCTCGTGCATCCAATACCGAAGCCGTGCAGCCACGGGAAAGGCTGCGGGGTCCACACAACCTCCCAGGCAGATTTGCCGCCCGTGGTTTCGGGGGAGTGACGCGATCTGTGTTCCTTGCTTCGTCTACCAAGGCTGTCAGGCTGCCAGTCACCAAACAGGCACCGGGGTGGGGGGCGGGGCATCAGGGGACATTCAGAGGACACGGCCACAGGCCGTCAGAGCGGAAGGCTCTGCAGGAGCTCGGAGGCCGGAGCCCTCACGTTAGGGAGGGGAAACTGAGGCCCAGGGGACGTTCTGGTGCTGCGTCCCCTCCTGGCTGCTCTGGGCTCTCCTTGGGCCTCCTCCCCCAACAGCCCGGCCCCTCTGCCCTGCGTCCATGCTCTCAGGGCCTGGTATACACTAAGCGCTCCCTGGATGCACGTTTCCTTTCTGACCTTCCTTGGCCGGCAGCTTGCAGAGTGGAAGGACCTCAGGGCCCGAACAGAGCAGAAGATCAACACAAGATCCATCCCCGTCCCCTCTTGGAGGAGGAAGGCGGCTGGACCAGGACAGAGGGCTCCTACTGGGGCCCCGGGGGCTCTTCCCGGCACAGAGAGGACAGGGGTGCTCCGAGCTCCCTGTCACGGCCCCTCAGGGTTTTCCTGGCCACGGGACTCCCCCGGAGTTGTGTCCAGGAGGCGTCTGCAGCCTTTGCCCTGCGTGGCCCTGAGGATTCACCCCCGGACGCGGAGCTGGAAGCAGCGTGTGCTGCGTGGGGGCCCGGGACCCGGCAGGGCGGCTCCAGGAGCCGCAGCGCCCGCCCTACAGCAAGAACTTGGGAAGGGCTGAGTCCGAACCGGACCGGTGCCCTCAGTCCAGACCACACATCTGAGTCTGCTGCTTCCTTAGAAGCTCGGCCCCTTGACGCGGCCCAGCCGGCGGAGAGCCCCCAGCTGGCGCCCCGGCCTCTGCGCGTATTTCTGGGTTCACCCTCGGAGGCTGCGCCTCGACCCTGGCGGCTAGAAGCCAGTGCTCCCGTCTTTGCTTCCTGTGTTCTCCTCTCCCGACCTCACTGGAGTCACTGCTGCGGGTCTAACCTCTCGTCCATGGGCCCAGAGGACAGGCTCCTAGCAGAAGGCGCCTGGCATGGAGCCCGGCTCAAGGGCAGTGGTGCCCAGGTGTGGTCTGAGTGACAGGGAGAGCTGTGGAAACACGCCTGGCATCTGCTGAACAGAGGTCACTCTCTCTCTGCAGATGGGGGCGCTGAGGTTCGGAGGCACCAGTCACGCCCAGAGCCCAGCAGCTGGAACGTGGCAGATGCGGGGCGTGTGGCACCCTCTGCCTGTCCCAGGGTGAGGGGTGAGTGATGGGAGATCGCGCAGAGGCTCCCTGGAGACAGACAGCCATCACCCCCCGGCTGCCTCGGGCGGCTCAGCCCAGACGGGGCCCTCATTCAGACCCACTGCCCCTGCCACGTGGCCCAGCCCACGCGGGGCCACCAGTGGGAAGCTGGTCCCTGCTTAGCAGCAGCGGCAGGCTTGAGGGAGCCCAGCTCACTCCACCTCCCCTCTCTGGTCCTCTGTTCCCAGCAGACACCCAGGGCTGGATGGAGGATGTAAAAAAATTCACACCTCGGTTGGCCCACATTGTACGGATGGCTCCATCTCCATCTCGGGAAAGCCATGGCGAGCTTATAAAGCCGCAGAATGAAGCGTAAATGCAGCATCCTGCCCCTGGCACGGGCTGTCTCTTATACACATCTAGATGTGTATAAGAGACAGGTGCTGACGGGCCCTCGCAGTGTGACCCCCCAGCCCAGGGGGCCATTTCCTGCACAGCTGCTGTCCCCCGATTCTTGTCATTTTCCTGTTTGCCTTTTCTCAGGCCGCACTGAACATCAGAACATCACCCCGTGGATGTGCCCGAGGCACCCCGAACCACACTAGATGTGTAACTCCCCTTCTGTGACTCGCACATGGTGAAGCGAAGCTCCTGAAGATCCTCGCGGCTTCCCTGGGGGCTGGAACGCTTATCCTGAGCTTTCAAAGGCTTTTGAGAGCTGGCAACATTTGAAACTGTGCCTTTCGTACCTTTGGTCAAGAATTTGAGGTTTCAAGCCATCGCAAACGTGCGTTTTAAATACACCATTCGTTGCCTTCGGGTCCAGGGACCTGAGTCCACAGGACCGGGGGTGCCTGGCACAGGTGGCCTGGCCCCTCTCTGTGTGGGAGCTGGTGCCCCATGAGCGGCACTGAAATCGAGGCTGGTGGGCGTTTTTGTCATTGACACCCACCTGGAAGCAGGTGGACCCCGCCCCAGTGGCAGCCACTGACCAAGACCCCTGGGGCACGGACGGGCAAGAGGCCAGAAGCGGAAAGCTCTTCCGAGCCCTTGTCTCTGCCTGGTTGTGTCACTCACCCCCCGACTGGAACACCCCCTCTCCAGGATAACGTGGGATGCCCACCCTGACGCCAAGGTCTCCTGCCTCCTGAGGTGCACAGAGCCCACAGGGGCCTCACCACCCGGCCTGCCTGCGGGCTCTGGTCGGGTCATTCTGAGACGCATATTCCTTTCCCTGGAAGGACGGCCCTGCTGCCTCAACATGGCCATTCACTCATTCACCGGCTCACTCACTCATTCATTCACCCTCTCATTCACGCACGCACGCACTCATTCATTCACTGATTCATCCATTCTCTCCTTCATTCACTCAACATTCATTCATTCATTCATTCTCATCCACATTCACATTCACTCCTTCACTCACTCACTCACTCATTCACTCACTCACTCATTCATTCATTCCTTTACTCCTTCACTCATTCATTCATTCACTCCTTCACTCACTTTTTCATTCACTCACACATTCATCACTTACTCATCACTCATTCATCAGCTTACTCACTCATTCATTCACTCTCTCACACACAGCCGCCAGGCTGGGATACATCTGCTGAAGGGTCACTGCATTGTCCAGCCCAGGGTCTGGGGTCCAAATTCTCCAGGCTGCAGCTGGTGCTGGAGCAGAGAGAGGGATAGAGCCCCGGGTTCGGGCAGCTGTGAGCCCTGGCCTGGGCCTGGGCGGTCCCTGCTCTGTGACAGGGCAGATACACTGTCTCTCTGACTGCCACACGCCCCATCCACACCTGGGTGTGCACAGCCCCAGCCTGGCCCTTCCGCCCCCAAGACCAGTGGCCGGCTGGTGGGCCTGCCCCAAAATCTTGCTCTCTGCAGTTTCAAGGGGCACAGCAGTTTCCCCAGGGCAGGGGACTTCCTTTCCCAGAGGAGCCTGTGGTGGGTCTCAAGCTTCAGCAGGACACCTTGCAAGTTGCGAGCAACTCTTCCTTCTCCTCGGGTTCATTACCTCCTCTGCAAAGTGAGGGTGCTGACCTCTCAGGGTCACAATGGTGATGAGAGGAGTTCAGGGCCTGGCAGGGGAGAAACTGCCACCATGGCAGCTGTGGATAGAGTGTCAGGGCAGAGCTGCTGAGAGCTGGTGAGCTGTCCCCTCTCTGAAGGGTAAAAGGGAAGCCAGACGCCAGCCCTGCCTGGCAGTGGACTTTTAAACACGTGATTTTATTTGCAATGATTCTTCTAACTCACATAAACCTTATTTTAGAGTTTTATTTGATTGGCACACATTCAGTGACCCCTGAATAAGTCTCTAGTTTAATGGGGTAGACAGACACAGTCACAACATATGTTTCTTTTTTCCCCTTATCTAAGTTGTATATGTCTCTCTCTCTCCCAACTAGAAACTTCTTTAGGGACCAATAACTATCAACCATGATACAGATTATCCTTCCATCCACTCACCCAGCCATCCTTCCACGCATTCATTCACCATTTTGTTTTCCACCTTCCATCAGGCCATCGGACTATTATTCCTTCAACTATTCAAGTGTCTTCTGACCCATCCTGCCACCCGTCCATCCTTCCATTCATCCTTCCATCCATCCATCCACCTGTTCTTCCATTGGTCATCCACCATCTATCCATCCTTCCATACATGTCGTCCATCCATCCATTCTTCCGTTCATCTATATCCATTCATCTATATCCACCCTTCTATCCATCTGTCATCCACCCTTCCCTTCATCCATCTATCCATTCTTCCATTGGTCATCCCTCTACCCTTCCATCCATCCATCAATCTGTTCTTTCATCGGTCATTCATCTGCCACCTATATCCATCCATCCATCCATCCATCCTCCTATCCACCCTTTCACCCTTCCATCAATCTATCCTTTCATTGGTCATTCATCCGCCACTATATTCATCCTTCCATCCATCCATCCATCCATCCATTCATTTAGTGAACACCTATCATGTGCCCACTCTGGACCATGCAGACATCCTTCAGAGGGAGGTGCCAAGAAACCTGGGCTGCCTGGGGATGCTATGGCGCTGTCCCAGTGGACACACCGTGGCCCCAGGCCTGTGGCCGTCAGGTTCCACCCCGAGCCTGGAGCTTCGCGCAGGTGGTGTGGCTCCCGCGGTCCAGCCACAAAGGCGGTCTCCTACCTGCACCCATGACCAGGCCAGGGGCGCTGTCCTTGGTGTGCACGGTGCCCGACACGTAGGGGTTGTCTGCCCAGCGCAGGTGCAGGTGCAGATGGCAGTCCGGCTGCAAGGGGGAGAGGGAGTCGTGGTCAGCACTGGGGAGGGAGCAGTGACCCCACAGAAAGCAGGGCCCAGGTGGATGCAGCCCCGTGGGTTCTGGGCGGGAAGGCAGGGCCACAGTGTGTTAGAAGAGTGGGAGGAAGGTGGGGAGGAGGCTTGGAGGCTGAGCCCTGGGTGAAGGTCATCAGGTTGGGGCCAAGTGGGCTTCTCCAGAGGAGGGGGATCCCGGCCTGGGTGCTGGAGGGTGGGTTCTCCAAAGTGGCTCCTGAGTGCAGAGCTGGGCCACAGAATGGGACTCCAGGAGCCTGCACGACCTGTGGCCACATTCAACCACCCAGAACCTTCACTGGGGGCCTCTCAGGTGACCATGGGCATCAGGGGACAGGGTGGGCAGCCCGTAAACTCTGCGTCCTCTAGGAGAGGCAGGCGGTACAGTGGGTGTGTTAGAGCCCAGGTTACTCTCAAACATCAGCAGAGTACATCAGGGACGCAGGCTGGCTGGTGCCCTGGCTGAAGAGGCATAAACGCTGGCTGTTGGGAGCCCTCTAGCACGCCTCACATCGCTTGGTGGGTGCCTCTGGCCAGCACCGAGCCACACACTTTACGAGGTGCGGGTCACGGAAGGCTCTCAGCATCCGTCCTGCCGTCCCCTCTGTGCTGACGGGGAAACCGTGTTTAAGCAACTTCTCATGGCCGAGGCTGGGGCCACAGCTGGGGCTGCCTGGTTCAAAGTCCACACTGGGAGCCCTGTGGGTGGGATGGGGGGCTGGCATTTCCAGGCAAGCCAGGCCAGCTGCGCCCATGATGAGGAAGCACCAGCTGTTTCTTGTCAGCATCGTCAGACCCCCCCATCTGTCTTTGCCCCAGCTGCCTGCCCCCCGCCCCCCTACTCTGCTGAGATGGTAGAGGCCAAGCCAGCTCCCTGGGTGTGGGACTGGGAGGCCCAGGGAAGTAGACGAGCTGAAAGGATGTATCCCCTGGACTGACCCTCCTGAGTCTCCCCAGGCCTCGGTGACTCACGCCCAGAAGCCCCACCCGCCCTCGGTCACATCTGCATAGAACACAAAACCACAGGACCTAGGACGAGGCCCCAGGTCTCCACACAGCTCCCCCCAGGCCACCAGACACGGCCCCAGGGAGGGACCCGCCCGCCATCAGCCAGGACTGCCTGTCGCCCACCCTCCCAGGGTCATTCCATACTCCACCATCTACCGAAATCCATCTGAGAGATCTCTCTTTTCTCTACATTTAATGTTGCTTTAACACTTCTGGCCCGTGAACTGCGTGCCTTTTATACAGATTATCCAAAGTTAAAAATCAAAGCGATCAACAAATTGGATATTGATCTGGGCCAGGTGCCCAGGGCCTGATCCAGTGGGAGAGGAGCTTGACTGGTCTGTACCAGAGTTTAAAATATATATTAGTTTCACCACACCCTGCATGATCTCATTCATTGCAAATGTCCAGAGCAGGAAGTCTATAGACAGGAAGTGGGCATGGGTGCACAGCTCCGTGATGATTCCAGAAACCACTGAAGTGTCACATTTTAAATGGGTGAATCGTATGGGATGTGACCAGCATCTCAGTCAAGCTGCTAAAAAATAAAGAGGTGGAAAAATGAGCTGGAAGAGCCCCACGTTTAAGCAGACGTGGTGGGCTTGAGACACTCCCCAGGGCAGCCTGAGGTTGGCAGGGCCCCGTGGGGCAGGTAGCTTGGTCACTGAGTCCCCCCAGACAGGAGCCCTCCAGAGAAGGGGAGTGCTTGGCTGAGCAGGATAAACTTGACCCACTGTGGCAGGTTAAGCTGCAGCCTGACCTGGATTTCTCCTGGTTTCTTACAACTGAGAAGCAGGTTGGTGACCTAACACCTTCGGGGCACCTTCAGCCCCTCTCCCGGGGGGTGAGGGTGTGTCTGGGGGAGGGGTGCCCATGACCTCTGTGAGCAGGGCCAGTCTCCAGCTGCAGAAGGAAGCTCGAGGCAGGAGGAGAAGGCGCCTCTGCAGGGACACGGCCCGCCCTGCTATGTCCACGGACACGCTCCTGGGCCGAGAAAGTCCGGCTCAGGCCCGGCCCTGCTCTGGCGCCCCAGGAGTCCCGGGTGCCAGGTTCTGGGTGGCGTGGCCACGCGCCCCGGCAGGCAGCCAGCCTTCTGTGCGCCCCCTGGCGCTCTGTGCTCACAGCATCACTGTCTCTGGGAGTGGTGAGGCCTGACTTCCTTCCCCTTCCCCAGCCCACTGCGGCTGTCTTCACTGCTGGACGCTTGATGGGGGCACAGATGGAACACTCCTCAGGGGTCCCTGTGGTCACGAGTGGCCACACAGGTCCTTCCAGCAGGGGGTCTGACTCGCTGACACAAGGCCCAGCCGTGTCTGCGCTGAGCTGATGAAGGGACGGCAGGCCTGGAGAGGCCGACCCACAGAGCCCTCAGCCTTGCACATATGGGAGGGGACTCACTGAGCACCAGGCTGCTCTCGGGGTGCAGAGTTAGACACGGCGGGGTCCCCCAGGGCCACTGAGGGCACGGGTGGGAAGACCTAGAGGGCAGGCTGGTGCCAGGGGAGGCGGTGCTGAGCGCCGGGTCCTGGAGAGTGGGCCCGGGTACCTGCAGGGCCTGGGTGGGTGTGATGGGCTGAGAGGCAGGACCACACTGCCCCAAGGCACCCCTTCGTTGGCCCCTCCACATGTGGGAGCTGGCTGGCGCGCTAAAGGGGTGTCCATCAGAGACTGTTGGCTGGCTGGAAGGCCCCGCTGTTGGCCGCTGTGAGCGAGGGGACCTGCTCACCTGCACACCCCACCACTCGGCTCAGCCAGTGTCTGAGAAGAGCGGCCACGGACAGCAAAACAGACAGGTTCATTTCTGAGCCCGAAGGTCAAGAGAGGCAAAACTACCTCCAAGGACAACTGATTATCCGAAAACAGGTCTGATCCATGCTCGTCTTGTAAAAAGTCCCCTTCAGAATTTGCTCTGTGGCTTAGGAAACTCAAACAGGGGCTCTGCATCATCCTAGAGGGGTGGGATGAGGTGAGAGATGGGAGGGAGGTTGAAAAGGGAGGGGACATATGTGCACCTACGGCTGACCCGTGTTGAGGTTGGACAGAAAACAGCAAAATTCTGTAAAGCAGTTATCCTTCAGTTAAAAAATAAATAAAAAGACTCCTTCATTTCCCTGTCACTAGAAGGCGATCTTCCCAGCCAGAGAGCTCGTCATATGACCCAGGAAATTCTTTCTGACCCAGAGTTAAAAGGAAAACAGAAGACTCAGAAATCCCACGTGTTGGGATCCCCAACGGAACTTTTTAACGTGACTGTGAGCCAAAGGATGGGGAGGAAAAATGCCTGACGCCGTCACTTCCGAGCGACGCGGTTACAGGGGTAATTTATTCCCCTTTCCCTACCTTCCTGCCTTTTCCAGGTATTCTGCAATAAGCAGGAATCACTTCTCCGATGAGAAGTAAAACCTCAGGCGTAGCCTGCCCTGTGCATTGAGAGTTGGCGCGGCTGAGTGAAGGACACAGTCAGATTAGAGACCCAGGAGGAGGGCCGCGCTGACGCCGCCCGCACGCCCCACCCACGGCCGCCAGAGCTGTACCACAGGGGACAGCCGAGGCCAAAGCTCCTGCCTTTCCGGCCGAGCTGAGCATCCTGACACTTGTCCTCTTTCTGCTGTGCCCACTGGGCTCTTGGCCTGACTGCCTGCGGCCACGCACCTCCCAGCTGGCTCCCACTTTTATTATTTTAAGGCCAGGGCATAAACCTTGAAAGGTTATCTCCTTGCTGAGCTGCATAATTGCAGACAAGAATCTATTCTTAGCGAAAACTTGCTTTGACAGATTAATATGGCTTAACTTTGTCAACGATGATACAAAAATTAGCCCTTTCACAGCAATTCTGTTCTCAGAAGCGCTTTTACAAGTGGCAGGTAATTAATTCTCCCTGTAGGTCGACAGGTGCTATTATCCCTTGTTGCTAGTCGGAGGGGGGCTTACACAGAAGCCAAGCGTAGCCCCTTAGTTGGTGAGGTCAGGGAGTGAAGACCTGAGGCTCTGCCTGGATGGCGCAGAGCCCCAGCTGGTCCTGGGGGGCGGTCACTGGCTGGTCAGGCGGGGTGCCTGCCATCTTGAGGGGCCCTGCAGAGATCCAGACAGGTCCCAAGAGGGCAGAATTGCTTGCTGTTTGGGGTGGTTTGTTACACAGCACTGCTGTGAGCAGAGCTGACCGAGACACTCCCCTCTCTGACCTCTTCAGTAAAGCGAGGAGTTTCTTGCTGCCTTCTCCACCACACCCAGAGAAACAGGTAGCTCGCCTCTCAGATGGCCCTTCCCAGGCGTCAGCGTCTCTGAGCCCTGGGCCCTGAGGCGTCAGCGTCTCTGAGCGTCGGGGCCACCCCGGGGAGGCTGTGTGCAGCGAGCAGGGCACTCACAGGCTTGCAGTTGGTGGGCTTCCCGTTCTGTCCGTGCTGGGAGGCCTCAGGTAGCCCCAGTCCCGGCCCTTGTTGTAGGTTATGAGTGTCACCACCTTCCCGTTGACTTTCTGGTTTGCCAGGAAGACTCCTTTCACCCCTCGGACCTGCGAGAGAAGCACAAGAAGGATGGTGAAGTCCTGCCCGGCCCCTTGTGAGAGCTGTGTGCGAGGCCTCGTTTGCCCCTGACAACAGCCCTGAGCCGAGGCTGGCTGTACACCCTGGAGGTCAGTGGGGCTCAGGGCACAGGGAGCAGAGGTGCGGTCTGAGCTCTGGCTGGGAGGTGGTTCTGTCTGACCCCACTTTCCAAGCGCATTTCACGACACCGAGCCGTCCTCGCAGGTCCAGCCTCTGCTGTCAGACGGCGAGCAGGGCTCTGGTCCTCGACCTGCACGCGCATCTCGGTCATCCCGTCTTTAGCTGGGGCTCCTGACTCAGAGTCCCAGTCCCTTGCCTCCTTCCCAAGGGACCCACAGGGCCTGGAGCAGTGGAGTCGCTCTGGGCTTCCCTCCAGGGACTTCATCAGCTCAGCCCCGCAGGAGGTTGCCACAGGAGGTTGAGGTTGGGGTCCTAGCCTGCCCTGGATGAGGGTCAAAGATCCCCAAACTCCCTTTCTCAGCGTTCCTGGGGGCCCAGGGAGGTGGGCCACACACACACCATAGTCCTCACTGAGTTGGCTCGTGAGAAATGGTCAAGCATCAGCAATTCCCAGTGGTTCAACCTACTGATCCTACGGAGATGAGTTTTTCTGGCAAGTTCCTTGGGCGTGGAGGCCTGGGACCCAGTAACTGAGGCCCGCTGGTGTGGCCTGAGTTCCTTGGAGCCCCTGTGGGCCTGAAGCAGCCTTTGCTGCTCTATAAATAGCATGAACCCAGGGCAACCGCGGCGCGGAGTTACAAGATTTATCTGGAGTTCCCTGACCGAAGGGGAAGCTCAGGGCAACAGTGATGCTCACAGTGCCTTCTGCGTGGCGGTCAAGGGGCCAATAAGCGGCCCTGCAGTAAATTCTCAACTCCACGAGCTCGCTGCTTTCCTAGGCCTCCGTGGCAAGGGCCCGCCCCGTGGGGAGCAGGCTGGGGAGGAGGCTGAAGACTCTGACACAGAGTGAGCGGTATGTGTGTTTCCTGTGGCCTCTGTGACAGGCGACAGGCGGATGGGGCTTAAACTACACAGGATCCTGTGACAGCTCTGGGGGCCGGAGGCCCAACAGGAGTGGGCCCCACGGGCTGAGAGCAAGGTGTCGGGGGCTGGTTCGTCCTGGAGGCTCCAGGGAGACGCCGGGTCCTTGCCTTTCCCAGCGTCTAGAGGCAGCCGAGGTGCTTGGCTTGCGGGCCCTCCTCCATCTCCAAAGCCAGGCGCCCTGCAGCTCCCCGGACGCGCTTCCATGACTCCGTGGACTTTTCTGTTCCCTTCTGCTCCTTGCACTCCGAGGACTCCTGAGACTGCAGTGGGCCTCATGGAAAGTGCTGGAAACTCTTCCCATCTTCTGTCTGCTGACCCCAACCCCCTTTGCCTGTGTCTTCCGCTAGGAGGCTGCTGTCTGAGGTGGGGATGGCGATCTGGGCCTAACTCCACAGATGATGTTTCAGGGATGGTCGTTCTGGGGGAAGACCCGGGGGAAGAGGGCCACGGCCCCTTCTCTCTCACTCGTGGTGACGTCACTGCCTTGAGCCCATCTGAGCATCACTGGGGGGCAGGCATCCAGCCTGCCCCGTACTGGGTCCAGACGCCTTCTCTGATGTCCCAGGGGCAGATTCGATGCTGGTTTGCCCGGTGATGGCTTGACGGAAAGCTCTCTTTTATATCCCAACTGGTCTCCATGAAAACACTCAGCAGTAAATAACCCGGACCCTCCTGTCCCAGAGAGGTAGGAGCAGGGCGAGTCTCCCTGGGTGGGTCTGATCAGCTGTGCGCCAGCGTCCACAGCTGACATGCCCACTCCACATGCCCACCCTTCTCACGGCTGTGTGTGCTCGCTTTCTGAGGCTGACGTGACCAGGTATCACAAAGTGGGAGGGGGCGGGGCTCAAACGCAGAAAGTCTGTTTCCTCACAGTCGGGAAGCCAGAGGCCCACGATCCAGGCACTGGCAGGGTGGTCCTCTCTCTGCAGTTTCTCGGGGAGGCTCCTGCCTCGTCTCCTCCAGCTTCAGGGGTCTCCAGGCGTTCTCTGCTCTGTCTTCATAGAGCCCCCCCCTCTCTGTGCATCTGTGTCTCCTCTTCTGATCCTTATAAGAACGCTTGTCATGGGTTTAGGACCCAACACAAGCTCATCTCAAGACCCTTCAGTTCGTGATGCTGCAAAGATCCTTTTCCCAAAGAAGCTCAAGGTCATGGCTTCGATGTGGTTTTACCTTTTTTTTTGGGGGGGTCGCATTCAGCCCATTACAGTGGCATGGCTGTCTCCTAGCTGCGGTCGGGACTTCTCAGGGTCAGGGCACAGGACTGGGGACCCCCATGAGAGGGTTAGTCACGCAGTCATGTCCGACTCTTTGAGACTCCATCAACTGCAGCCCACCAGGCTCCTCAGTCCATGGGCTTCTCCAGTTAAGAACACTGGAGTGGGTAGCCATTCCCTTCTCCAACCTAGGGATCTTCCCAACCTAGGGATCAAACCTGGGTCTCCTGCATTGCAGGCAGTCTCTTTATCATCTTGAGCCACCAGAGAAGCCCCCATGTCCCCCTTCCTAACCCAAGCTTCCACACAAGGAGCCCCCAGAGAAGGGCTGTCACTTGGCCTAGAACCAGGACACCTCCCCCACCCTGCCCACCCCGAGCAGTGGTGTGAGTCCACGGCCCTTGAATGTCCAGGCCTCTCCAGCCAGTGTTTGCCTGTGATGTCTCGGGCAAGACATTTTTCCTAGATCTGCCGGTAGATGAATGATACCCACGGAGATGATGCACCTGGCACACGTGCAGACCCTCTAGGCCAGGCCCTCTCCAGCATGACCTTGAATCCCCAGGAAGGGCCACTGCTGTGGAAACTGTCGAGAGCCCGCTGAGCGCCGGGCTGCTGTGGGTGTTCAGTGGAAACAGAGGCCTCCTTCTGGGTCTCCATTGGCACAGAAACCCTCTAAGGAAGGTGCCACTGTCGTCCTCGATTCACTACGAGGAAACTGAAGCACAGAGAGGTTAAGTAACCTCCCTGAAGTCACACAGCAAATACATATCAGAACTGGGATTTGAGCCCAGGCAGTGGGGCTCCAGAGCTGTGCTCGTAACCACTACCCGTGACTCACATTAGGTGGATTTCAAAGAAGCCAAATCACTTACAAGGAGCCCAGCTTTGGGCCTGGCCATGCGAGCGCCCTCCAGTTCCCATGGCCTCCCGCCGCCTGGTCTTTGGCATGAATTGCTGTTTCCAGGCTCCTCAAGCCTGGCTAACTTCAGGTTGGTCTTAGATCCATCCACATCCCTTCCTCCAGGAAGCCCTCCCTGACTCCCATCCCGGGCTGGCTAACTGCCACTCACGGTGTTCTCCAGATGCTGACTCACCGGGTGGGAACCACTGCTGGGGGCTGATCTTCCTGTAGAATATGAAATTCTGGGAGAAGTGGTCCTGTGGATGGGGGATGGGGCCTGGAGCTGGCCGTGTGCTACAGGCAGTACGGATACCCGCAGAGGGCCAGGATGTCCTGCGTGTAACTGCGGTGTCTGTGTGCCCTCATCCTGAGTCAATGACATGCCCTCCCTGCGTGTGACTTTTAGCAAATGGCCCTGAGCCGTGGGCTGTGTCCAGCTGGGGCAGTAAACCCACTGGCTCTCACTGTAAACCAGTGCTTACATTCATCCCTCCCATGGAGATGGCGGTTCTGTGCTGCTGTTGACAACTTAGAGGTGGAGGCTGCAGCCCCGGCTCTGTCCGGGAGGCCTGCTCCCACCCCAGCTGACCTGCTCTGTCTGCTTAAGGCTTGGCTGCTCACCCATGGGACACTCTCCCCAGCCCGGCAGGGACAGCAGAGTCTGGCAGGCCCACCACCAGCATCTACTATGAGAACACACTGGCCAGGGGCTCCCCGAGGGAGGAGCTTAATGGTGAATGACCGAGGGAGGGAGTGCTGGCCAGGAGGGTGGACAGACTTGGGATGACAGACCTGGGCTGGTCCTGGTTTTCTCACTTCCTCCCCAAGCACCTGGGCAGGTTGCCTGCCCTGTCTGAGCCTCTGGTTCCTTACCTGTAAAGCGGCTGAGGGAGCCCCTCCCTGGCTCTGGTGTGGACAAGGAAGGATACAAGAGGTGGCCTTGAAAGGCCAGGTCCCAGTTGGGCCGTTATGGTTGTGGGACTGACATGTATGGAATCAAGCACATGGGAACCAGGAGCCCCAGTTCAGAGCCTCTGACCTGATCAGGTCAGCCCCTGGGCATCATGTGACAGGGGCACGTGGGGGCTTAAGTGCGACACAGGTGGGGTGGGGCCCCAGGGAGGGCACTGAGGGATCTGGGAATCTCAGGCAGGGAGGCCCCAGCTCTCGGCCTCAGAGACAAGAGCTGCAGGCCAGGGCAGAGATAGGAAGCTAGAGAGAGCCGGACAGAGGTGAGATCCGCAGAACGGGGTGGAGACCAGTACTGGGCGGGGGGAGGCAGTGAGGCCAGCAATGAGACGGGCCCCATCCCCTGACCCTCAGCCTGTTTTCCTGCAGAGGCTTCAAGGCACGCGTGGCTCTGCAGATGACAGCTGAAGAGTAAGTTGACGGTGGGGACCGCTAACCTGAACCTCAACTCAGCAGCATGTCATCCCCACAAAAGAATTCCACTTTTCTCATGAGCAGTGTTACACACTGCTCCTTGACTGGATTTTGAATTTCACCACCAAGAGCGAGTTTTTTCTCTTGCTCTGAAAGTACCTGCATGGTATCCTCTAGATCTGCAAAGCCTAAATTAGGGCATTTTTGCAGGGTGGGATGGGGGCCGGGGCGGGAGTTGGAGGAGCTGGGGTGGGAGTGGGAGGAGTCAGGTGGGAGTGGGTGGAGCCAAGGCAGGAGTAGGAGGAGTCGGAGCAGAAGTGGGTGGAGCTGGGAAGGGAGTGGGTGGAGCCGGAGGGAGTGGGAGGAGCCTGGGCGGGAATGGGAGGGGCAAGGGAGGGAGTGGGAGAGATGTGTATAAGAGACAGCGGACCCTCCTGTCCCAGAGAGGTAGGAGCAGGGCGAGTCTCCCTGGGTGGGTCTGATCAGCTGTGCGCCAGCGTCCACAGCTGACATGCCCACTCCACATGCCCACCCTTCTCACGGCTGTGTGTGCTCGCTTTCTGAGGCTGACGTGACCAGGTATCACAAAGTGGGAGGGGGCGGGGCTCAAACGACAGAAAGTCTGTTTCCTCACAGTCGGGAAGCCAGAGGCCCACGATCCAGGCACTGGCAGGGTGGTCCTCTCTCTGCAGTTTCTCGGGGAGGCTCCTGCCTCGTCTCCTCCAGCTTCAGGGGTCTCCAGGCGTTCTCTGCTCTGTCTTCATAGAGCCCCCCCCTCTCTGTGCATCTGTGTCTCCTCTTCTGATCCTTATAAGAACGCTTGTCATGGGTTTAGGACCCAACACAAGCTCATCTCAAGACCCTTCAGTTCGTGATGCTGCAAAGATCCTTTTCCCAAAGAAGCTCAAGGTCATGGCTTCGATGTGGTTTTACCTTTTTTTTTGGGGGGGTCGCATTCAGCCCATTACAGTGGCATGGCTGTCTCCTAGCTGCGGTCGGGACTTCTCAGGGTCAGGGCACAGGACTGGGGACCCCCATGAGAGGGTTAGTCACGCAGTCATGTCCGACTCTTTGAGACTCCATCAACTGCAGCCCACCAGGCTCCTCAGTCCATGGGCTTCTCCAGTTAAGAACACTGGAGTGGGTAGCCATTCCCTTCTCCAACCTAGGGATCTTCCCAACCTAGGGATCAAACCTGGGTCTCCTGCATTGCAGGCAGTCTCTTTATCATCTTGAGCCACCAGAGAAGCCCCCATGTCCCCCTTCCTAACCCAAGCTTCCACACAAGGAGCCCCCAGAGAAGGGCTGTCACTTGGCCTAGAACCAGGACACCTCCCCCACCCTGCCCACCCCGAGCAGTGGTGTGAGTCCACGGCCCTTGAATGTCCAGGCCTCTCCAGCCAGTAGCCTCAGACCTGGTGGGATTGGTGGGGGTTGGCCACAGCCTTCTTGGCGTCAGGCTGACCTAGATTTTCATCCCAACAAGTCCTTTTACCTCTCGGGGCCTCTGTTCTCCCAGCTTCAAAATGGGGGCCATGTTCCCACCCTCCACACTGGGTGGGAGTGCTGCCCAGGCACTGGGTGGGGTGCAGTGACACCTCCCCCAACCCCTTGCCCCTGCCGTGCCGTCTGCCTGCTTGTCCCTGCAGTTAGGAGGAGGCTGAGAGTCCCATGCACCCCAGACCATCACCCATGGGAGGCAGGACCGGTCGCCTTCCGGGCCCCTCCCCGACCCCATCCTGAGGATCAGATAAGCTGCCTGTCAGTTCACTCACTCAGCATGTGTTCATTACGTGTCTGCTGTGTGCCAGGCGCTGTGCTAGGCCCTGGGCCCCGCTGGGGACCCGCACTGGTCTCTGCCCTCCAGGTTGCACACTGGGAAGGAGGGCTGGATTAATTCGCTTCAGCCTCACGCCCGGGGCCTCCTCAGTGGCCTGCTACATACAGAGAGCTGCCCTTTGCCCACAGTTCCTCCAGGCCAGGACATCCCTGCTCTTGGTCCTCCCACCGGACACACAGCCGGCAAGGCCCATGCAGGGCAGTGGGCGGCTCAGGGCCTGGCGGGGGCCGAGGGCAGGCGCCTGGCCAGTAGGCGGGCAGGAGGCCTGCCCCGAGAAGGTCAGCGGCGGAGGCCGGAGCCCACCCGGAGCAGGACGCCTGGCAGCTCTCGAGTGGGCCAAGCGCCCCCTCTCAGGGTTTGTTCCAGATTTGACAGTTCAGAATTTAAAAACATCCACAGTCGAATAAAAAGGAAGAAGAAACCCAGGGCTAAGCTGACTTTCTTGTTTGCCTTTTCACTCCCAGCCAGCGCCAAACGCTGCGTGGGAGCCACATGAAAAGGCATCTGAACAGGCCTGTTTCAAAGCCATAACGAGCTTTTATGCTGCAGCCCTCCAGTTCGCCTTCTATCACTCCTAGACTTTTATTGCCCCTCTGGCGGAGGAGCTTCCAAGATCCAGGAGCCAAGGACAGATGGCAGAGGGGGCGGGGCAACGCTGGTCCCGACCGCTGCTCCGCCCACCACGGCCAGTGTAGTTTGGGGGTTCTCTTCCCTTCACAGACTTTCAATCTGGTGAAGAGGCCGCCTGGGCAGGGTGCAGGCCGGTGATGGACCCTCCTCTCCTGCCTGTCCCCACCCCTACCTCCCGGTGCTGTGCAGCTAAAAAAAAGTGCTTTGCAAAAAAGAGGGGGGCAGTGCTGTGAAACAGCTGCGATGCACCTCCCTCCCAGGGGCAGCCCTGCAGCACGGCGGGGCCCTGGCTCTGGACCCCAGCAGCTCACAGCCAGGGAGGGCTTACAGAGCCAGGGCCGCAGGCCTGGGGGGTCCCTCTGTGAGACGGGACAGCAGGGTGACGGGGAGTCGGAGGGCTGCGCCTGAAGCCTGGGGAGTGAGGCATCTCTGCTCCTCTAGCGCCCCTCCCCTCTCCTATTTCTCCATGCTAGGCCGCGGGGTCCTTCCGGTACCGCTAATCCTGCAGCCCCGCCCGAGAAAACCTTCCATCGGCCCGAGGTTCCGAGCTCACGCAGTGCCCAGCATCGGTCACACGGGATCGATCAGTATTTACCGCCATGACCTTCATTCTGAGTTTGTCTCCCCCACACCCGGGTAAATGTTTACAAAACCTGAGTAAACGTTTACTAGAATTTGGGAAACAAAGGAAAATGCATAAAGGGAGTAAACGTTGCCTGTAGTACTGCTCCCGGAGAAACCTGATATTAACATTTAAAAATGTTTACTTCTGAGCTTGTTCCCAAATGTGCTTCATATACTTTCTTAAGGATGCTTTGCAGCTCGCTCTTCTGTGTTGTATGAGGAGCATGTTTCTCTGCTGTTACAGTTATTTATAAACAGCACTTTTAGTGACTGCGTGATATTCCCTTCTGCGGACGTACCATATCTCACTGAATATTCCCCACTTGGTGAGCTTTTTAGCATCTCCGGCACGATGTGCAAAACAGTCATAAACATTCCCAGACATAGATCTCTGTGTTCTCTGCATTACCACAACATAAATCTAAAAAGGGAAATGGCTGCATCTGAGAGAAGGAACATTTTTAAAGTTCTTGTTACATGATGTTCCTTTCTCCCAAGCAGAGCTAGAGGGCGCTCGTTTCTCTCTATGCACTGACACCAGTCTTAACAATCCTTGGTGTTTAGAGAGTGATAAGTAATATACAATTTTCCCCTTAAATTATCCACATTATTCTTCTTTTAAAAGGAAAGTTAGAAGCAGAGACATTTGTTGACTCCATTTCTAAACAAAAGACATTAAGATATTACACATGTGTATATGTTTCCCTGTGTGTATACACTTACACAGGCTTCCCAGGTGGCTCGGGGATAACGGGTCTCTCTGCCAGTGCATGAGATGCAGGAGAGACCCCTGGGTGGGGAAGATCCCCTGCAGGAGGAAATGGCAACCCACTCCAGTATTCTTGCCTGGAAAATCCCATAGATAGAGGAGCCTGGCCAGGTACAGTCCATGGAGTCCCAAAGAGTGTATGGGGTCACAAAGGACATGACTGAGAGGCTGAGCGTGTGTGCGCGCGCGCGCACACACACACACACACACACATCTGTATGTCTGGAGAAATATGTGGAAACATCAGAGTTGCCAATGTTTGTTATCAGGTAGAATTAGGTTTGATTATAAGTAATATAAACTGCAAAAAAAGTGACTCAAATGAGATAGAAACTCATTTTTCCCCAAATGTAAAAGGATTCCAGAGGTAGACATTCCAACGAAGAAGCTAGAATCACCAGGAACTGAGTCACCAGGAGCAGAGGCTGCTTCTGAGTCTCCATTCTCCTGCCCAGTTCTGCCCCGGCTACTGATGGTCTGAGATGGTTGCTAGAGCTCCAGTCAGCCATCTTGTCAATGTGCAAGGCAAAAGGAGGGAGAGAGGAAAGACGAGGGAGAGGCTAGTCTTTAAAACAGGGCTCTGAGAAGTCTCCCAGACCTGACGGTTCCACTGAATCTCATTGGCCAGATTTCAGAAATGACGGTGTGTAGCTGCAAGGGAAGCTGTAAACTTTAGTCCCAGCTGGGGAGCAAGGCACCAGCTAAGATTTAGGGTTTGTTAAACTAAGATGAAGACTAAGAATGAATATACAATGAACAAAGTTAGTGGAGGTGATGGAGTTCCAGCTGAGCTATTTAAGATGTTCAAAGATGATGCTGTTAAAGTGCTGCACTCAACATGTCAGCAAATTTGGAAAACTCAGCAGTGGCTACAGGACTGGAAAAGGTCAGTCTTCATTCCAATCCCAAAGAAAGGCAATGCCAAAGAATGTTCAAATTACCATACAGTTGCGCTCATTTCACATGCTAGTAACTGCTGCTGCTGCTGCTAAGTCGCTTCAGTCATGTCTGACTCTATGCGACCCCATAGACGGAAGCCCACCAGGCTACCCCGTCCCTGGGATTCTCCAGGCAAGAGCACTGGAGTGGGCTGCCATTTCCTTCTCCAATGCATGAAAGTGAAAAGTGAAAGGGAAGTAGCTCAGTCGTGTCTGACTCTTAGCGACCCCATGGACTGCAGCCTACCAGACTCCTCTATCCATGGGATTATCCAGGCAAGAGTACTGGAGTGGAGTGCCATTGCCTTCTCCAACATGCTAGTAACGTAGTGCTCAAAACCCTTCAAGCTAGGCTTCAGCAGTATGTGAACTGAGAACTTATAGATGTACAAGCTGGATTTAGGAAAAGGCAGAGGAACCAGAGATAAAATTGCCAGCATCCACTGGATCAGAAAGAAAGCAAGGGAATTCCAGAAAAATATTTACTTCTGCTTCACTGACTACACTAAAGCCTTTCACTGTGTGGATCACAACAAACTGTGGAAAGTTCTTAAAGAGATGGGAATACCAGACCACCTTACCTGTCTCCTGAGAAACCAGTTTGTGGGTCAAGAAGCAGTGTTAGAACCAAACATGGAACAACATACTGGTTAAAAATTGGGAAAGGAGTATATCAAAGCTGTATACTGTCACCCTGTTTATTTAATTTCTATGCAGAGTACATCATGTGAAATGCCAGGCTGGATGAATCACAAGCTGGAATCAAGACTGCTGGGAGAAAGAGCAACAACCTTAAATATGGAGATGGTACTGCTTTGATAAGAGGAACTAAAGAGCCTCTTGATGAAGGTGAAAGAGGAGAGTGAAAAAGTTGGCTTAAAACTCAACATTCAAAAAACTAAGATCATGGCATCCAGTCCCATTACTTCCTGGCACATAGATGGGTGGGGGGAAAGTGGAAGCAGATTTTATTTTCTTGGCTCCAAAATCACTGTGGATGGTGACTTCAGCCATGAAATTAAAAGATGCTCGCTCCTTGGAAGGAAAGGTATGACAAAACTAGACAGCATATTAAAAAGCAGAGACATCCCTTTGCCAACAAAGGTCTGTACAGTCAAGGCTATGGTTTCCCCAGTGGTCATATACTGATGTGACATTTGGACCCCAAAGAAGGCTGAGCATGAAAGAATTGATGCTTTTGAACTGTGGTGTTGGAGAAGACTCTTGAGAGTCCCTTAGACTGCAAGGAGATCCAACCAGTCCATCCTAAAGAAAATCAGTCCTGAATATTCATGGGAAGGACAGATGCTGAAGCTGAAACTCCAATACTTTGGCCACCTGAGGGGAAGAGCTGATATTTGAAAAGACCCTGATGCTGGGAAGGATTGAAGGCGGGAGGAGAAGAGGTGACAGAGGATGAGACTGTTAGAGAGCATCACTGACTCAGTGCATGTGGGTGTGAGCAAATTCCAGGACACAGTGGAGCACAGGGAGTCTGGTGACTGCAGTCCCTGGGGCTGCAAGGAGTTGGACACAAATGAGCGACTGAACAACAAAAGCTCCTGCAACAGTTGCCTTGAGGAATGGAGTGAGGTTGTCACGGAGAGGAGGAATGGAGTGGTGGACAGGCAGAGATGGTATATATATTTGCGTTATTCCGTTGGTTGTAGTGAAACCATTTTAAAGAAGTGCTCTTGGAAAGCTTAAAACATTTTAGGAAGAATGACAGGGGAAATGTCCTCATAGATTTTTACATAAAATGTACGGAACAGCTGAAGGAGCCAACATCTTCACCAAATTCTTTCAGCACTTTGAAGGTTGCAACTCACTGCCTTCTGGCTCCAAGCTTTCTGATAACAAATCTGCCTATAAGCTCACTGATGGTCCCTGTATGTGATGAGTGACTTGTCTCCTGCCACTTCCAAGATTCTTTCTTTGTGCTCCCACAGCTTAATTATAATGTCCTGGTGTGGAGCTCTAGGGTTTATGCTACTTGGAGCTCACCAAGCTTTTAAATGTCTTTATAGTAATATTTTCATCAGTTTTAGGGAAGTTTCGGGCTTTCAGATAATTCCTCTGCCCCTCTCTTTTTCCCAGGACTTCCTCGGTTTGTATACTGGCTGACTCGATGATGGCCCACAGTCTCTTAGATGGAGTTCACTTTTCTTCAGTTGTTTTTTTCTTTCTGCCCCCAGGTTTTATCATTTCAGTTGTCCCATTGCCAAAGTTCTCTGGTTCTTTCTTCTACTTGCTCACATCTGTTTTTGAATCTCTCTAGTGGATTGTCCATTTCAATTACTGTTCCTTTTAGCTTCAGAATTTCTTTCTGGTTCCATGTGTTCTATCTATTTTTTGGTACGGTGGCACTTTAGAGATACTGTGGGTTCCGGTCCAGACCACCCCAATAAATCAAACATCCCAATAAAGTGAGTCACACAGATTTCTTTGGTTTCTCAGTGTCTATAAAAGTGACATTCACACTATACTGTAATCTGTTAAGCACACAGTAACATTATGTCTTACAAAATGTATATACCTTAACTAAAAAGTATTGTTAAAAAACAGGTAACCACCATCTTAGACTTCAGTGAGTCATAATCTTTTCGCTGGTGGAGGCTCTGAACTAGGTGTTGACAGCTGCTGTGTGATCAGCGTGGTGGTTGTGGCGACTTCTTAAAATAAGGCAACAGTGAGCAATGCCGCCTCTGTTCACGCTTCCTGTTTTGATAATTTCTCTATAGAATGCAATGCCGTTTGATAGCATTTACCCACAGTAGACTTCTTTCAAAACTGGTCTCAGTCCTCTCAAACTCTGCCATTGCCCCATCAGCTAAGCTCGTGTAACATCTAAATCCTTTGCAGTAATTTCAGCCATCTTCACAGCCTCTTCACCAGGAGTAGATTCCATCCAAGAAATCCCCCTCTCTTTTTTTTTCTCTCATCCGTAAGGAGCACCTCTTCATTCCTTGACGTTTTCTCGAGAGCTTGCAGAAATTCAGTCTCATCTTCAGGCTCCACTTCTAATTCAGGTTCTCTTGCTGGTTCTATCACATCTGTAGTGACTTCCTCCTTTGAAGTCTCAAACCTTTCAAAGTCATCCGTGAGGGCTGGACTCCACTTCTTCCAAACTCCTATTGATGTTGACACTTTGACCTCTTCTCATGAATCACTAATGTTCTTAATGGCATCTAGAATGGCAGATCCTTCCTAGAGGGTTTTCAATTGACTTTGCCCAGATCCATCAGAAGACTCACTGTCTATAGCAGTTATAGCCTTGGGAGCTTGAAAGTTGAAATCACTCCTGGGTGCATGGGGTGCAGAATGCACACTGTGTCAGCAGGCGTGAAACCAGCATGCCGCCGTGAATCTCACTGTATTTCCCCATCAGAGCTCTGGGGGGCCAGGTGCACTGTCAAGTGAGCAGTGATGTTTTGAAAGGAATCTTTTTCTGAGTGCTGGGTCTCAAGAGTAGGGCTCAAACAGGGAGCGAACAACACTGTAAATAGAGATGATGTCCCTCAAGCTTCACTCCATTTACAGAGCACAGGCAGAGCAGACTATCGTGATTCCCCCAGGGCCCTGACATTTTCAGAATGGGAAATGAGCGCTGGCTTCAACCGAAAGTCATCAGCTGCATTAGCCCCTAACGAGAGAGTCAGTCAGTCCTTTGAAGCTTTGGTGCCAGGCACTGACTTCTCCTCTCTACCTATGAAAGTCCTAGGTGGCATCTTCTTCCAACGGAGGCTGTACGTCTACAATGAAAGTCTGTTGTTTAGTGTTCAGTTCAGCTCAGTTCAGTCACTCAGTCGTGTCCGACTCTTTGCGACCCCATGAATTGCAGCACGACAGGCCTCCCTGTCCATCACAAACTCCCGGAGTTCACCCAAACTCACGTGCATCGAGTTGGTGATGCCATCCAGCCATCCCGTCCTCTGTCGTCCCCTTCTCCTCCTGCCCCCAATCCCTCCCAGCATCAGAGTCTTTTCCAGTGAGGCGGCTACCTTAATCAATAATTGGGGCTGTATCCAGATAACTTGTGGCGGCTTCTGTTAGTGCATCAGCTCTTGCTTTGTCACTTGGCACAGTGATGTTATGGAGACGCCTTCTTTCCTTAAACCTCATGAACCAGTCTCTGCCAGCTTCAGACTTTTTTCCTGCAGCTTCCTCACCTCTCAGCCTTCATAGAATTGAGGAGACTTAGAGCTTTCCTTGGGCTCCCCTCGTGTCTCAGATGGTAAAATGATCCGCCTACAATGTGGGAGGCTTGAGTTCAATCCCTGCATTGGGAAGATCCCCTGGAGGAGGGCGTAGCAATCCACCTTGGTATTCTTTTCTGGAGAATCCCCGTGGACAGAGGAACCTGGGGTTGCAAAAAGTCTGACGTGACGGAGTTCCTTAGCATAGCACAGCGCTTTGCTCTGGGCGTAGGCTTTGTTTAATGGAACGCTGTAGTTGGTGTGATCTTCTATCCAGATGATTCAGACTCTCTCCATAGCAGTGATAAGCCTGTCTAGTTTTCTCCAAATCAGCGATAAGGCTGTTTGTTCATGTGTTCATAGGAGTAGCACTTTTAATTTCCTTCAAGAACAGTTCCTTTCAATTCACAACCTGGCTGTTTGCTGTCAAAGTTCTGACTTTCAGCCTGTCTTGGATTTCAACAGGTCTTCCTCACTAAGTGTAATCATTTCTAGGTTTAAATTTAAAGCGAAAGAAGTGTGACTCTTCCTTTCCCTGGCGCACTTAGAGGCCATTGTAATGTCAGTTTCGTATGCCTGAGGGAGTAGGGAGGTCAGAGGAGAAGGTCAAAGATGGGGGATGGCTGCTCAGTGGAGCAATCAAAACGCACACAGTGTTTATGAATTAAGTTGGCTCCCAGCAACTACAGCAGCCACATCCGAAGTCCCCGATCACAATGAATATGGTGATAACGAAAAGGTTGGAAATATTGTGAGCTTTACAAAATATGATGCAAAGACAAGAAGCAAATGCTGTTGGAAAAATGGCCCAGCAGACTGGCTCCACGCAGGGCTGCTGCAGACTTATAATTCGTTAAAAAGAAAGCGGTATCTGCTAGGTGCAATGAAATGAAGGATGCTTCTATTTCTGACGCATGAGTACATTGCTTTCCTGGATGTCTCCCCGTTTCTTTTACTTCTTTGAGTGTCTTGCAGGCAGTTACATTAGTCTTTGTCTAGCAGGTCTGCCGTCTGGCCTTCCTCAGAGGCCGCTTCAGCTGGCGTTCTCCCCTTTGCATGGATGGCCCTTGCTTTGCTTGCCTTGTGGTCTCCGTGCTGTTGAAAACTGGATATTGGAGTCTAGTAATGCAGGAACTCTGGAAACCAGATTTCCCCCCTTCTCCAGGGTTTGCCGGCTTTTTTGTTTGGTTCTTATTTTGATTTTGTTGCTGCAGGCTGTGTGTGTCTTGGGAATCAGCCTGAGGTGTAAACTGAAGCTCTCCTCAAGTCCTGTCTGAGCGTGAGCTTTTTCCTGGGCATGCTTGGTGACTTTCTAAATCCCTCCATATGGCGGTTGCTTCTGAATGTCCTCATCCTTAACTGTTGTTCAGTTGTTAAGTCATGTCTGACTCTTTGTGACCCCGTGGACTGCAGCACGCCAGGCTCCCCTGTCCTTCACTATCTCCTGGAGCTTGCTCAAATTCAAGTCCATTGAGTTGGTGATGCCGTCTGATCAACTTATCCTCTGTCCTTAAATGCTGCCTCCCAAAAGAGAGAAGAAGGAAAATGAATGTGGGGATGGGGGTGGAAACAGGGTCTGGCTGTAAGACCAGCAGGACCCTATGGGGCCTTCCCAGGACAGACCCTGCCCCCGTATCCTCTGCTTTAGGTCCTCTCTGAAGGACTAAGATAATAGCATCTGATGTACAATTCCTGAGTTGTTTTACAGACGCTGAAACAACCACCAGGTGGAAGAAATTAAGTACTTTATGATCACGAGCATAGAGTCCCAGACCTACTGGTGCCAGGGATTAGCATCATGAATCCTGCAAGCTGTGTGTCCACGGCTCCAGAAACACATGCACGGATGCTATCCTGCAGCTGAGGGGGAGGCGGGGAGAGACGTTTAGCTGCTACCTTGGGAAGAGCCAAAACTGTGGAAATTAATGACTTACCCTCCAAGCCTTCCCCTGGAAGCTGCAAGCCTTGGAACAGACCAGAAGTTCCCAAATCATCACATCAGGAGGGTGTTGCCAGTGTGACTGCTGCCTAAGCGAGAAGACGGACTCCGTGCTTCCACCCCACCCTCCTCCCTGAGGTCTCTTTCTCCTTTATTTCTACACTTTATGGATGTTATTTCATGTGAACATATTACAGATAAAAGACTATTCCACTTTAAAGTAAATTTGCGTCCGCTTTATGCTTATGAACGTTTTTATAGAATCAGTAGTTATTTGGATTTTTCCTCTCTTTTGTCTGTTTGTAGCCTTTGCCTGCTTTTTTTTTTTCTCTTAGAGAACTTGAGTATTTTTAAAAAATCTCTACAAGTAAACAATCTAAGCAAAGAATGTTGACAAATATAATAAAAACTGTTTACCCATTTTAGTTTTCAGAGATAAGTGAATTGAAACGACAGAATGAGGCCATTTATACCTTTTTAAGAAGAAGGAAAATAGAATCGATACAACACAGAATTTGGCAAAGCCATGTTAAAACAGGCCTGTTCTAACTTTGCTGGTGGCAAGGTGGAACCCTTTTAGAAAGCGACTAAGCTCCACAAATGTTTATATCATTGGTCCAGAAATTCTTCTTAGACTAACTTGTGAAAATAAAAAAATAAATACCTGTGGGTGCAAATATATTCCTGGCAGCACAGTTTATAACTATGAAATGTGGAAACAACCCAAACACCTAAACAACAGGAGTCTGGCTTAGCTGAACAAGGCCCAGTTTCCTGAGCTGAAAGTCTTGCCGTCATTTAGAAGGGGCCATCATGTATCCCTCGGGAAAAATTCTCCCAAGACGTTGTCCTGTGAAAGCCAGGCTGGGACAGAGGGCCTGCGC